>JAVQKC010023907.1:0-10529 GCA_036025475.1 Philypnodon macrostomus | reverse complement strand
AGTAACCTTTTGGAAAGGGTTAATTTGACTCAAAAAAGTGTGGACCTATATAAACTTTGAAAAAGTGTTAAAATTGAATCTGTGGGAGTCAATTTAACTCTCCAATTTTTGCTGTGTGGGAACAACAGGCTATCTGGGGACTGACACAACTGCGATCAGGCAGCACGCTCCTAGTCACTCTGATGCATTAGTGTTGGATGAATGGAGGTAAACACATTAATGCAGTATGCTCAGAGTGTGTCTGACATACACTCGTCCTGACACCCAATGACTAGACACTGACAGCACCTCTCGCTCACTGGCCACTTTATTAGGCAGACATTATGGCTAATAAAGTGGCACCCAGTGTGGTCCTCTGCTGCTGCACACCACTTATTTCATGTTTTGCCATTTTGTGCTTTCAGAGATGGTCTTTAATACACCTTGATGTAACGAGTATCTGAGCTAATGTTGCCCTTGCCATTATCTCAAACAAATCTCTTAACCTCTGGCATCAACAAGGCACTGAATCATCACTGAATATTCATTCTGATGCTTGGTTTGAACTTCAGAAGGTTTGTCTTGAACATATGTGCATCACTAAAACCATTGGCTTGATGATAGGCTCATTAGCTATTTGAACTCACCAGCAGGTAAGTAAGTATATAATAAAGTAGCCAGTATATATTCAGGGGCAACCAATATCCTCTGCAAAGACACAGATTTAATGGCTTCCTATTCACATAAGGCCTGATACAGCTTCATGAATGGGAAAATGCTAGGTTCACAATAATTAATGGCTCCACAAATCAATTCACGTTGGGCAGCCTTGTGTGTTTTGTAATTCTAATATTAATCTAGATAATGCAATTTACATTTTTAACAAGAAGAGCTTAGGGTTTTTTATTGAATATGACTAATTCATGTCTGTTTCCCAAAGTAAGGTTGAGGAGGAGAATACAAGGCCACCCTGACCACCAACACTCGTTAGAGAATTTTTATATAATAATTATGCAAATGTTTACCTCAATTAAACAGCTTCGGATGACTAAATGATAAAGCCGCACAATTAATCGCAATCCAATCAAAGTCATAATATTAATGGACGCAGTTAACAAATTGCAAATGCTACAATTCTTTAAGTGATATAATATCCGCTGCACAAAGCCGGTACCGGGAAGTTTAACGTCTACAAACATGTTCTGAAAGGCACTAACATTTAGTCTTCTTCTCTAAGTGTTAATGCTTCCAGACATGTTTAAAATGTTTTGTGAATTAAATCTTGGTTTTAACAACAATATCGCAATATTTCTCATAAAAATAGCAATTAGATAAAATGTTAGGTCTACTAAATCATGTTATGCGAGAAAAACATTGCTTTATTTGAGGCTTTTACAGAATTACGAAAGCTCATAGAAATGCAGACCTGGAGCAGTTCAGTAACTACTATGAAGTCTATATTTGCTTGTTTCCCCCCATGTTTTAGGACAGTGCTAGTCTCTGAAATTGTATGGGGAGCTCTGTAAAAAATGTGCCCAAACAACAAAAATCTGTAAAGCCATCTTAAAAGCATATGCTTGGTGCTAATGTACAGCACTTACAGTATCCTTATCACTAGTCCCAACTCCTCTCCAGTCTGTAACATGTGCCTTACAACTCGGTAATGACCTCCTGGAAAGCAAACAATTCGTCTGCTTTGGTCTCCTGGGTGATCGGAGTGAGATATATAGTTGGAAAGTGTGTCTTTGGATGTCTAAAAAATTAGACTGTTATTTCACCCACTCAGAGTATTGATTTTTGTTAGGGTGGAAATGGGTTGAAAATTAGGACATGAGGACTTCCATTAAGTGACACTCACGGAATTGAACCAATGGTGTATAGGCTTATTAAATCTTAAAAATGTGCTGCTTGTGTTTTGTTCACTGTATTTGAGTTGATTACATGATTAATTACATAAGCATGTCCTGCACTGTAAAATAACACAATGGAGCGCTCAACAACATACTGTGATTACAATGCAGTAATTAGTAGGAGCACTGTGTAAAGGCAGCATTATTCAGAAATAGTTTAACACACATGCCCCATCTTGGCAACTAGCTTCGTACCGCAGATCATTAGTGGGTATTTCCTGGAAATACGGTATAGCAATTAAAGCCACGGTAAAAAAAGATACACACAAGATACACACAGCGTATGAATAAAACCTAGTTCTATTCATGGTTCCCAGAAATAAAACAAGATAAGGAGGAGTATAAATTCTCTTTCAAGACATGCCAGGCTTTTCAATGAGAAATAATAATTTGATTTTTGGATTTATATACTCTGCTTATTATAATTAGGAGCCTATGCATTCCCAGCAACGATGGGCCATGTGGGGTGCACTTTAGACTGAGGCCAGTAAGTGACATGGCTGACAGAGAACCCATACTAACACGGGGAGGATATGCAGACTCCACTAAGTGAAAGCTTGTGTATCGTGCATCCCGGAGATTGAACCCACAATCTTGCTAAAAGAGGTGACATTTTAAAAGGTATTATGTCTCACAATTGCATTGAATCATGACCTATTATTGACTTGTCCTAAAAACCCCAGGAAAACAATAATTACAATTCTTTTTGAGTAACCTTGCTAACTGACTTACGACCCAGCGTTCGATAAAACCTTGGCAAAGGTAAGTAAATCACATGGTATTTATCAAGTAGAATATCAGAGCTGACAAAGAAACTGCAAGCTTTCAGTTTAATGGTTTAAAGGTCATAGTGCCATGAATGACAGATCCTTATCATGAAATAGATTTAAAATTTAACATGGTAGAACCCCATCACCTGCTGTCACGGGTGCTATCTCATCCATCATCGACGATAGAAGCAATGTGAGACACCGTCCATCAATCCTATTTTTACACCCCTCTTTGTGCCTGTGTAGACAGGTTATATATGCAGGTAAGTGAAGTCTGTGATGTAATAGGCGCTGAGGGTCAGACATGTGGTTGGTGCTGCAGTGATTAATAGACTTCCACAGTGTGAATGAGGTTAGTAGGGTACACTGTAGTCATTAGAATGCATGCATGAAGAGTACACACAGGACTTTAGTCAAACCCAGAGGGGTGATGGATGGATCCTGGACTAACCCTGCAGCGCGTCTGTGGGGGATAGGCTCCGGCAGACTAAATCACCTGAGAGAAGGCGCGCACATGGCCTTGTGCATGACAGCTATGGCTTACCACGCTAACTGCATGTACAGAGAGGGGAATCTCCATTTATCACACATTAGCCAACCTCCTGCCTATTCATGTCTACTCCCAGGTCACTTTGCTTTTCCTGTGCAGAAAGATGGATACAGGTACATTGTCTCACTCTTTGCACTTTTGCTAACCTTTGCTACACTGTCTCCCAAACTTTTAAACCTCTCAGGGCTGTCCTTGTAACTTAGGGCACATTTATTATTTTACAGCCATAATGCCACAAGTTTCTGCAAGATCAACGGAACATCTCTTTCTCTGTTCCCAACTTTCTTCTCTGGCAGAGCAAAAAGGAGCGGTCAAGGCCATCACGTTGGCATTTACAGGGGTGGTTCCCTACAATTAGAAAAATTCAACCTATTGTGGTGCCAGGCAGGACATCTTGTTCCAGGTCTATCCTGCTTTTGTACAAAGGCGAAGAGAATGACTTCAGGTAGGACAGTGATACACTTATTGGTCATTATATTAGCTAAACCTTTTACCTAATACAGTGGTACCCAATGTGGTCACCTTCTGTATTCTGACAAATACGTGACCAGTGAGTGTAATTTATTACGGCCCCATTTTTTTGTGCCATACTGTACACTGGTCTTTTTATGACAATTTAACAGCCTGCTGGGAAATCATCTCTTTCCATCATAAAGCCGGGATTACCTGATACTTTCTTTCCACATGGAGGACATTAGATCACAAGCTGTTAGTCACATTATCAACTCCAAATCTATTCAAATCCAGCCAATACAACTGATGAGTACCTAGTGTCACACTCTACTGAGCTTGAGATTTCATAATTTCAGTGTGACCTTGATGACGGATGAAAACCTAAAAATCACTTGGTGTGAAGACCTCCGCCAAGGTAGCCAATTTCCCCTATATGAGTTAATATGCATATTATGTATCTGCAAAGGGACTTACTAATCTTTGTTGACACCAACAGTGTCTCTAAATCCACCCGAGCTGTTGTTTATTTTAATTATAATTTTTTTTTGTTGGCCTGTTTGTCAACACACAGTTCGACCTGGTGTTTTTAAAGCATAATTTTTGTATCATACTAACAACAGGACAGGCCGTCTTCCCATGCTGTGACTTTACCACAGGACCAGAGGTGTTGAATTACACAAGACAGGAGGGGTGGGAGAGAAGAGGCACTTATACATCTCAGCCATTTTCCCATTCCAGTGAATGACAGATTGTTTATAAAAATCCTGCATCAAGATGGTGATCTGGATCAGTCCCAAAATCTAATAACTTCTTTCTTTTGTCATCCCTGACCTTTCCTGAAAATTTCATCCAAATCCATTAAGTAGTTTTTGCGTAAAGTTGCTAACAGACACACAGACAGACAGAAACGCCAACGCTACCGAAAACCTCCTGGCGGAGGTAATAAAGAAGAAACAGGAGCTAGACTGATCTGTGATCTAATTAACATCTGCCAATCCGGTTAGACAGCCTCACTGATTTATGTTCATGTCCCATTCAGCTCTCAGCTCTATATTCAGCATTAAGGTACTCACTTCACTTGCAACACATACTGTAAAGCTCACTACAGTCCCAAAATAGTTTTTAGTTACACACTTCAGCCTCTTCAGAATAATTACTAATGACCCAAAAAACCTTGAACTTAAGAGGCGCAGAGGAGACTGGGAGATTGAATTTAATCCAGCCATACAGTAAAAAAGGTGACCTTTATGCAAGTTACTTTGATTTTTGTTGCCTAGTGATGCAACTGGATTAGGGAATTATAGCCGGGGATGAAGAAAGTTATCTGTGAAATATGAGCTAAAACCTTTGCTACTGATCCAGGAAGTCACAGCTTCATTCACTTATGTACTCATCTGGGGGCCCCGAAAATGGCACAGGCTAATCAGCTTCCGTGTCCCTGGACATTAAAGAAAAATCAGATCAAATCAAGTGATGCGCCCTGCTACATCTACAGAGAGATTAGGCCTCAGGGGACACTGCCATCTGTCACCCTGGCTCTTTTGCACCTGCTTATGAGGTGCCACTCCCCCCAAAGCAAACCTTCTGCTTGATGTCAAACCAAAGAAGCAGGCTGCACTCAGGCCAGCCTATGGCCTCACAGTCTGTCGGCACGTAGCATATGCTTTCTGACTGTTTCCCCGTTTCACTTAGGCTGAATTCACTAGAGGTCAAAATACATTTATATAACCGTGCATGCACGTATGAGGACTTTTCCATGTGCCATCATATAGAGCCTATTATCAGACCATGTGCTGGAACATTGACATTTTATCTTCAAGACATGCCACTATCACAGTGTCCATTGTGGTGGAGAATTCTATTAAAGGTGTTAGGTGCTTTTTCAAATCAGCTAATTTTAGCACAATCACAATACACCATCAGCAATGCCTCTCTGCAACAAACCTAACAAACAACCCTACCTACTATAGGCTTCCAGTTATGTGAGTAAAGGTGCTACATTTGTTATAGAAATTGTGAAGAATTTTCTGTGGACTGACTACGTAAGTATTTCACACAGTAAAAGAATGTCTCAGAACAAACACCTACAGGAAAATAATAATAAAGAATCTTGTCAATAAACTATACAGTATTTCAGTGCAAAGCAAATAAGAACAATTATGTTTGTTTTTAGACATTTCCAGGAAGCCTGTAGGTGTCAAATAGTGCTTTGAAAAGGTCAGGTTTGGATTTTTTTGTTTTTGTTTAAAAAGATGAAGAGCTAAAGACAGATATAAAGGTCAGTCCTTGAATATCTGTCAGTACTGTAAAAGGACTGGTTTAGAAATGAGGAAACTGGACACTTTGTTTCATGCCCAAAGGATGTTGTTGTGTCAATATGTACTGGACTTACCACTTGGTTACGTTTGCGATGGTAGGGCTGAATTATGGGTAATCCCAGGGGAGTCACCCACTCCACAGTGTGTCCAGACTTGGAAATGAGCCTGGCACTCTCTGTCAGCCAGTCCTGGAAAGGAGAGAAGCCAGAGGAGGAAACATGAGCTCTCACTGGACTCAAGAGCATATCATTATCATGCAGCATGCATGTATTTGAAACATTACCACTCATCCCCTTCCGCCAATTGGTTAAACAGTCCCAAAAGGCAGACACTCGCTGGTCAAAATATTAAGTAGAAGATATGATCTTCTGCAGCCCTTGACAAGTGGTTATCTGGGCTAATGATGTATATCTATGATCTGAAAATAGTCTCTCCCCTCACTTTGGAATCAATATGGCATTTTTGCACACAAAACTGCCGCTCATGGGATCTATTTCAAAACAATTGCCACATCATGTTCAAAGTCACTTGAATCACCTACTCCATTACAATACCTGGATTGAACATTAGCAGGTCTTGAACATATCTAAATCCATTGGCTTGATGCAATGTTATATTCTAATTCGCTATTTGAGCTCACAAGCAAGTAAATAGGCCTATCTAATAAAGTGGCCAGGGAGTTTATTTGGTACAAGCAAGAACTCCCCTCAGGCATCAACAGACCTGATCTATGCATTGAATCTCTGCATTTAATGAAACAATAGTTGTGCTGGACTAGGAGGGGACAGGTATCAAAGCTTTGATAATGCCCCACAAAAATCTATTTGCACCAACACAACAAGCTGCTGGAAAAAGACAAATGTATGCCCCGGCAAACCAGTGTAGCAGCCTGGCATAAAGCAGCCCCATTCATCACTGCTAGACTTCAGTGCAATACCGGGCACAATGAGCTGAAGATAGCTCCAAAGCAAGCAATGGGAGATCTACTAGACTGATAGTTGAACTGACAGATCAATCAATAAAGCTGATAAGAAGTAAAAGAGTGGACACTTTCTGATGAGTATAGACATGTCAAGAGAGCTCAATGTACATACACTGTCTGGCCCATTTATTATTATATTGGCGAAACGACGATATTATGGAATCACGTCGGTGTTTGTCCGCGTGCACGTCTGCAAATTCTAGCTGTGAACGCGATAACTAAGCAGAGAGCAATGAAACTTGGTACAGTGATTCTCCACAGTGTACCCAACATAAAATATTATTATGACCCCACCCTACAACAAACAGAAATTCGGCCATTTTTAATTGAATTTGGGAGGTCAGGTATATTTGACAGCCTCTAACTTGCCTCTAACCTCTACATTGCCCGGTTAGGCTCAAACATGAAATACCTCATTACCCCCTGGCCCTGAACACATATGACTAATATGATGGCAGTTACCTCTATAGCACCCCCTATAGACTGAAAGAAGAATGTTTTAGAGAATTTTCCAAATTTGGCCAAAACATCCAGAAAAATCTAAAAAGTAAAATAGACCCTTCCCATGTTTTGTCATGGTTTGGGGGCGAGGCCTCTTAATTGCTCGTTAACAATATTAAAACCCTTAGAAATCACACAATATCTGATTAAGGTGCCCGTTCGCATACGTATGGGGCAGACGTATGGGGCCGTTTCGCTGATATACACCTTGCTGTCGGGGACGATAGTTTATCTAGTTCCAGTGTGACATTTTTGCTCACAGACCTGTATTCTTTTTGAGGACTACTCTCTTAACCTATGTGCCAACTGCCAAGAAATCCCAGCAGCTCATTGGACACCAACAACCGTGAAGTCACTTGGATCACCATTTTCTTAGTTCCATTGTTCAGTTTCATCCTCTGCAGGGTCTTGAACATGTCTGTGTGGCTAAATGCATTAATTGGCTGTTTGTTTTCACTTGCAGTTTAAGAGGTGTACATAAAAAAGTGGCCAGTGAGCACAAAGTAGATGATGAGATAGCCCAGCGGGGGTGCATGTGGTTCCCGTGTCTGGAAAGGAGAATGTGACCTATTTCCGTGTGGCAGGTGTACACGTACAAGAGCACAGTAGTGGGTTGGGAAGGGGATTTTTCATCTCAGACTGGGCCATCCCTGCTCATTCCCCAATGGGTATGCATAGCCAGTGGGTGGTGGTTCTATTAGCTATCCCAGACCAGGTGCACATCCAAAATCTATAAATGGAGTCTATGTGATGAATGGGCACCCATGCCAGGGTAATAGTGAAATATACTGGTCATTAATACAAAAATAAAAATCTAGCCTCCATTCAGGAGTGGGTCAGGAGTGGGTCAGGAGTGGTGAGTTGGAAAATACAAAATCTTTTACATGGATACAAATGCATACTGTTCTTACGTAGTGTAAAGCAGACATATGTCATGTCAGATTGTGGTGTTCCAAATGCACACACAAAGCTAACTTATCTTGCCACAATGCTTGGTTTTATTTTTTGTTCATATTGCCTAACCCGAACTAATGTGGGCAAAAACATAACCTTCTAGCAACAGAATCAAATGTGATCTACCAACCTGGATTTCTCTTGTGCCTGTAAACATCTCTTTCAAACCACTGAAGACCAGGCGCACCAGGTAATGAGAGGCCTCCCACACATAATCCTGAAAGGGAACAGAAGGGTTAAACATACAGGGTGTATGTAAGCAGGAATGTCCACTAATTAAAAAACTAATTAATTACAAGCTTAGACATATAATTTCCCCCATTTATTGGGGGCCTCTATCAAACATGATGTTAAATAAAGTGTAAGTGCTCCTTGTCTTGAGTGATGCAACATATGTTATAATCAAAGTAATGTATGGATACAAGTAATGTGATTAACCTTCAAAACCTTTTCTGGTAAAGTCATTTTTCATTTACTTATTCATCCATTGAGGTTACAGATGAGCGGAGCCTAACCCAGAAACAATGGGCCCTAGGTGGAGTACACTAAATTAGGAAGGAAGCCTGAGAGAACTCACGGTAACTCATGGAGAATATGCTATTTTTTAGGCCCATTACAGCACGGGGAATGCTCTTATCAAGGTGCAAATGATATCCGTCTTTAACGCTGGCAAAGTCTCTTAGTCCTACTGGACTCTCACTAACATCAGGTGAATTAGGGGCCAATGGATTTATTCTGTCACTGTATTGAACGGATTATTGTATGGATGCAAAACAACTTTCTCCAGTTAAACACAGACAAGACTGAAGTAAATATCTTTGACCCATAGTGACAAAGGGTAAATGTCCATAGTCACATTGAGTCTCTTTGTTTAAAACCCCAAAAAACATGTTAGAAATCTAGGTGTAATCATGGACATAGACATTCATTTTAACAGCCACATTAAATCTATCATCTGCATTTTACCATCTCAAAAACATTGCCAGAATCAAAGGTATACTGTCTAAACCAGACTTAGGGTTAGACTCAGGTAAGATTACTGTAACGGTCTGCTCACTGGACTCACTAAACGAGCTGCAGTACATCCAGAATGCTGCTGCTCGAGTCCCGACTAAAACCAGGAAGTACAACCATATTAGTCCTGTCCTCATGGCTTAGTACTAAAGTATATCTCTGACATGTTGGTCCCATATGAATCATCTCGGACCCCAAGAATATCAGGGACAGGCCTTCTTCTGGTGCTGAAAGTCAGGGCTAAACGTGGTGAAGCAGCATTTCAGTTTTAATTGTATTTTTAACTTGTCTCTTATATATGTAAAGCACTTTGAATTGCCCCATTTGTGAATTGTACTATACAAATAAACTTGCCTTACCTTGCCGCAGGGCTTCCTAAGTAATCATTTGCAAAAATTAATAACCAACATTTGGCCTGTATGATGACAAATCTATTGGGAGTGCAGAATCTAAATGTTTTCAACACAATGATATGATCTTCTCCACAACTGAGCCTGCTTCTACCTAGTATCCCAACGCAATCAGTCACAATTACACTCCCCACTAATTCCCTGTTTAAACAATTACAGGCATTATGCAGAAGTCATTTAGCCCAATTCTCTAGCTGTGAGACTCGGAGATACACTGATGGAAAGATTCAGCCTATCCCATCCATATGCACAATGAGATCAACTCTGGCTATTGCAAGAAACTATAGCCTGACATCTAATAAGCACTAAAGTATGTAAAGGAGATTACAAGATTCAGTTTCTGTCATGGTGTCTCTTTGGTTATCTTACACTGACAGTCTTATTGATCCAGTATCTCCATAATATTTGAGACATTGTGTAATTAGATACTGATCGCAACGCAACTTTTTTTGTTGCCTTGTCAATTTTTGGAAATGATCCCACTTAAAAACTCAACAACAATCAACATAGTCTATTGGGGAAAAAAATTGTAGTTAATAGACTTCTGCCTCTGTTCTTCCTCGATGAAGCTCACATACAGTGAAGAAAACAAGTATTTGAACACCTTGCTATTTTGCTATTTCTCCCACTTAGAAGTCATGAAGGGGTCTGAAATTTTCATCGTAGGTGCATGTCCACTGTGAGAGAG
>JAVQKC010023899.1:0-17589 GCA_036025475.1 Philypnodon macrostomus | reverse complement strand
TGCCAAAGTAAGTGTGACCAGGGTCCCATAGGGGTCATAAACATGGGGGCGCTATAGAGGCATTCTTTATTTGACCTCTGTAATGTGCCTATGTACATTAAGTATACAATTGCCCGGATCAATGTGACAACATTCACAAGATTTCGTTTATGTTCAGCAGGATTATTGGCTCAATAAAAGTGCATCAAAACATTAATTTTATTATTTAATTGTCATTAATCGAAGATGTACTAAACTCAATCCAGTTCTGCATCTTCATGATATGTACCTGTGTGCAACAGTTGAAAAAGATTTAGCAAAGACTTTTTGAGTTATTGTGTTCACAGTTTTGGCTCGTAATTAATTAATTAATATTCATTGAAGAAGTACCCAGATCGATTCAGTTCTGCGTCTTTATAATATGTACCTGTGGGCAAATGTTGAAACTGATAGGGCAATATGTTTTTGAGTATCGCGTTCACATTGTTATATTGCAGATATAATTACCAAATTAAAATTGTATTCTTAGTTCTATATTTCATTTTTAGAACTAATCACAGTTTACAAAATATAAAATACAGGTGAGCATTTATCGCCACACACTCAAAGTAAACCTGGATTTGCATGACTCCACCAATTACTGCCTAGAAAGTACCTCTTAAACCATATATGTACATAATTAAATACATCAGGCGGATGTTTTTGGTAAGTCATTTTTTAAGACGTTACTTGCCAGCCAGACTGTTTATGTAAATTTGTCTGGAATCAGTCAATTAGGTTATGAAGCAGTTCAGCTAATGTTTGTACAGTGGCTGCTCCATGAATTCTGATTAGTTTTATTTCTATCCATTTGCATTTAGATCTAGTAGTCTGTATTTAGATTCTGCCATCTGAAAGCCCTACTCGGACTAATTCTTAGATTTTAAATGAGCAATGACCTGTGGTGTTACAAAAAAATTATAATTTAATTGTGACAGAAATGAAATGGCTGCAGGATAACAGACCGGACACTGTTCTGTGCACTGCTGCTCCCAACATTTGTCTCAAAATAGAAAGGCCTTTGCCAAGCATTTTTGGCATGGTCTCCTGCTCCTCCATTTTCTCTTCCAGCTAGCTTATTCATCTGCCTGCTCACTCCCAACTTTTGCTCTTTTTTTTCTCTGTGTTGCACCATGTAGCGCTGATCTCTCTAAAATTAAGGAGCGTTACACAGCTACTCATCACTTCAACATGATAAGCGCTTTTTTTCTAAGTGCACTCATCTGCAGCCAGTTATGCAAACTAGCATGAGAGCTCAATCGTGCTACGAGGGAGAAGTAAGAGTAAAGTCAGTCTGCATTAGGGGTAAAGAATTAAAATGGTGTCAAAAAGATACAATCATTACAGTCAGTTGTTGGCCACTTTATTAGATACACCATGTCTATTTGAGAACTTCCCTCCTATCATCTGGGTATTTTTCTCCGACCTTGATACTTTCTGATACATTTCACATTCTGATGCTCCTTCACAACTTCAGCATGTTTGTCTCAAGATAAAGTATTGATTAGATGATTAGTTACAGTATTTAAAATAACAGCTAATAAAGTGACTATGGTTTGTAGAGCAGCAAAAACTCACACATTCCCAGCGATTCACCTTCTGTCTGCTTGGCTAAGATTGCGATTGGCTATAGCTTCGATTCTTTATTGTTCCTGATTGGTCCGCAGAGTGCCATGTGCTGTGGATGCTGACTCACATGGAAAAGCAGGGAGAGAGACTGTATGCATGTTTGAGTGTTTTTTTTTTTTTTTTTTTTCAGAAATAAAGAGGCAAGTGGGCGCTGGATGCACATTTGTTTATACGTGTACGCTGTTGTAGAGACAGACGTACAAGTGCGCTGCCATCTGTGAGCACGGCGGATTAAAAATAGGTCACTCCGGTTGCACCCACGAGCCCTTTCTCTGTCTCTTCGTCTTATCTCTCTGCTCAGGACTGTCAAGGTTCCTGCATCTAATTATAGCTTTATTTTTTGCCTTCCCATTGTCCTTCCCTCTGTCTTTCTGTCTGTGTTCGTTCTGCCTCACTACCCGATTGCCTGTTGTTGCCATGACAACTTTGCAGTGTGCTGGCATGCTCACTGTGGCGTTGGTTACCCAGGCAACGAGATGCTCTAGCAGACCATTAGAAATCTGCTAGCTTCCTTCGGTTTGTGTCCTATACGTTTGAGATCAATAATTGGTGAAAAAATGGTGGCCATGTTGGCTTTCTGGAAAAATACATAGTGTATATATATATATATACATATATATATATATATATATATACATATATACACACACATATATACACACATATATATATATATACACATATACACACACACACACACACCGATATATATATATATATATACATATACACACACATACATATACATACACACACACATACAGTTGGCAGTAATAAGCTTCCGTATATATTGGTAAGAAAAGTACAAAACATGTATAGGTGTTTATTACCAAAAATGTATATTTTTCACAATTGTTATGCAAACAGTTGTTATGTATACCAGCAAACAATACAAATACAATATAAAATACAATGTCAAGATAAAATTCAAAATACAGTGGGTAAGTGTTCGCCCGGCAACCGGAGGGTCGCTGTTGGAATCCCTCCCTGAGCACATACTGACATTATTTCCCTGGACAAGACACTTGTGTTGTGTTGGGTGTTGGTTTGGAATGACCTACATCTCTGTTAGTGAGCCCCAGGGCAGCTGTGGCTATAGTAGTAGCCTACCAGGTGTGAAGAGTGTAAAGTGCTTTGGGTATCTAGAAAGGCGCTATATAAATCCATTGCATTATTATTATTCACGAAGGTTGTAATGGAGCAAAGCAAACAAAATATAATCTGCACATCACAGTATATAAAAAATCCATACTGTATCAAATGAGCTAAAAACTGTGCAAACTGTGTGTGGCCCAGGCCCCAGGCCTAAATATAATATAAGTGGAATATTTGTGACAGTAATTCTCTGTTCTGTGTTTCTCTGTAGCTGAGGATAGGTATCCACACGGGCTCAGTGCTGGCAGGTGTGGTTGGAGTCAAAATGCCACGTTATTGTCTGTTTGGGAACAATGTGACTCTGGCGAGTAAGTTTGAATCTGGGAGCCAGCCAAGGTGTATCAATGTTAGTCCCACAACATATCTGTAAGTAGCTCATATGTATATTGTATTTACTTTTTATGATTAAATTAATGCTGTAAAACGCTTGTTATTTGTTACAGGTTGCTGAAAGATGACCGATCCTTCTCTTTTATTCCTCGTTCTCGACTTGAGCTCCCGGATAATTTTCCCAAAGAGATTCCAGGGACGTGTTACTTCCTGGAGGCGGGGACGTCTCACAGTCATGCTTCATTAACCAGCTCACGCTCTGCCCCCCCGGCCGCAATGAGAAAAGTCTCATACAGCATTGGGACAATGTTTCTAAGAGAGACTAGTTTGTAGAGTTACACACAGACAGGATACTGTGAGAAGCTGCATTTGACCCGAAGGAATATGCAGCATACAGGTCTAAGGATATTCAAATACACAATCTGGACATACACAAATGAATTTGCATACAAATGAAACTAGATATGTATGTGCTTCTCATCAGAGACATAAGACAGATCCTACTAGTCAGAACACATGGAAAAAAGACAACACTTCCACAACATTATTTATGGAAACAACATTCATAATGCAGTGTAAACCCTCTATATATTGTGAGTCCACAAAGGCCATCAACAGCTTTTTCTAGACTGTACCTCATCCTGGACTATAGGAGCAGACCTGTAGAGTCACCGCTCATATAGTGTAGTGTCATTAGAATTGGAGAAATAGATCAAATGCATTTGATTGCGAATTGAAACTGTACACAAAGATGGCATCATTGCCCCAATGTTTGCTGTGCATCATGGCTTACTGACAAACATGACCCCTGTCTGCTTCAGTCATTCGTCTTTACAGTCGTTTGTGCGACATAAAACATGTTGATGTATGCAACTTTCATTATGGAGAATTACTGGAAAAGAATCTTAGAATCAGTCGTGCTTTTTTCCTACAACAATATCCACCCAACAGCATATAACTGAAGGTAATTCATTTAGAAGAGAATCTCAGTGCCTTTTACTGCTCATGTCAAGACAAAATACAAGATGGATCTTTTCAAATATTTGACAAATCTTTTATTTGTGGAAAACTGAACAAATGTGGTCCACTTGACGGCTGACGTCTTAACCCACTGAGCTAACAGGACACTGTCCTAAATCTTGGCTGCTGCATGCAGACCTCTAAGTGTTCAAATATTTGAAATGATATTATTCTAATTTTGTCCAGACATACACATGATTAAGTGCATACTAGTATTCAGACTAGGTACAGTATGCAGGCATCAGTCACAGATGTTCACAGCTCCATAGTTAATCTAAAAGTCCCATATTCATACAACTCCAGTTGTGGTAGTAGTTTATATATTATACATCAAAGTGACGAGTCTGTTGCAAGTACAACGATAAAGTTGGTTCGTTTTTATAGTTTTTACAAATTATTGATGATCTAATCAATTCATTAATATGGTTTCTACTTAAACAACAAATACAGTATTCACTAAGACTTTGCTTGGAGAAAATGATGTAATTTAAAATTCATAACAAGGAGAAATAATGCACCCTTTCTGTGGTTGAAATGAAAATGTAAAAAGTATTGTGAGAATGGCCAAATCACTCCCATCTTTGCACTACCTGCATAGACCTACAGCATTGTCAGTCTAACACCAGCATAAATTGTGCCATAGTGAAGGTTACAGGAGGAGCCCTGACTGTGACTTTTATATATGACAAATATATAGTTACGCTATAACTAAGACACTTGCATCTTTTCAGCTCTGTACACATACATTTAGCTATATTATTATTTGTGTATCTCAAATGAATGATTCTATGCATTACCTTCAGAAAAATAGTACTTCAAGTAATCACCACTTAGTATTTTAATCTAAAATCAAGTAGGGACTTCTAGTTAGACGTGGTGTTAAAAAGTCACATTTAATGTTTAATAAAAAATTTTTTTTGTTGTTGCTATTTTCTCAAAATAATCTCGATGCTCTATCCTGGTGCAATTTGGTAAGACCAAAAACATGGATATTTCTGCTGTGAACAGAGAACCAGAATCTGCAACACAACACTACATCTGCAATACTGCAATACTGCTACTCAGTGGTACACCCATTACACTTGTACTGTATTCATTAATACTGATTATTCATTATATTCATTCAGTACTTACAAACACAGATATGTTTTTACTGGATTTAGAAGAATCTGTTTTTCTCCCTCCAAATAATACTGATGTCATGTTAGTTCCAAAGAAATAAATGATTGAAATAAAAAAAATTACAAATAACATTGTATTTTTCCATTTGACATTCACATGGTGTTTACATAGCTATGCAAAGTTTCCAGTATATTTTCAAAAATGGAAATATTTTTGGTCATTGGTTTCTTTTTCAATCTTATAAAAAAGCAATGCAATATCTATTGATAAATCAATTTACTTATGTATTGTAAAGACAGCAAATATAGATACATCACATTCATTTGCCAGTTGCTTTACCCGTGAACTACATGAAACGCAGTACCGTGCACATGTTTTGTGGGTAACTATCTTCTGCTTTAACTGTGAGCTGTAAACTGGGTAAAAGCTACTGTATCTTTCTTTTAAGAATTTTCACCAGAAAACAGCTGATGTTTACGTGACTAGATTTAGACATTTGATCTAAATGCTGGCATCGCTTCAAGTAAACTAATGAAAATAAACTAGTCTAAATAGATTGTATTTTTCACAAAGCTAGATGCCTAACATAATGTCTTTAACCCTGTCTAAAACATGTTCACAGTACTGTCATTAAAATGCACTGTTGTACATAAAATGTAGCAAACTGTTTTTCATGTGTTACCTTGTCTAACAAGAATGTTTCTTCATTCTGGCTAAAAAAGGACATTTCACCAGCATTACACCCACACTGCAAGTGCCCATTGCATGTGTAAAAATCTATAAATTCTTGGCAAACTAGAATTGTTGAAGTTTTGCAGGTACTGGTTCTCTACCAAAATTGAGTGAAAGACTATTGTACCACAGTGCATAAGAAAGTAAAATGACAAATACACTCACTGGTGACTTTATTAGGTGTACTGAGTATACCATGTATGTGTTGAGAGATGGTCAGATAGTTAGATATCGGAGTACAAGATCAAGTTGTGAGTGTCTGCCATGTGCTATGAGTAGGTAACTAGATGTACCTAATCATGTGACCAGTGAGTGTTGCAATACAGTGAGCTATTAGATGTGTAAGATTACAGTAGGCCAAACAGTTTCACAGAGGATGCCAATGGACCAAGAAATTACCTATTTTTATTTAATTCAATATAACATAAAATGAGGCTTTTTAAATCATTTACATCACTTTTTTTTCTTTTCTGCACATGTGCCATCAAAGGAAAATCCCAAGCAATTACATTTTTAGAATTTGCTGTACTTTTTCATATTACATGCATTACATTCTAAATGTTTTCTAGATACATTTGCAGTTGTCATTTGTAAAGATCATATTGTTTGCAGGACTGTCATGTTGCCAAAATATACTATATGTTTTTGGACTAAAATATTTAACAATGGCTCTAAGAGTTTGGGAAACTAGTTTCTATTTGTGGGTCTTGTTTGTGCTGATTTTAAGAGCAGAGACTAACATGGGTGATGCATGTCCCCAGTCGCCAAACACAAATATGCATACATATACTTTAACCCTGCAACAGTAGCTTCCATGATGCTTTTCCACCAGCCTTAGTCAAAACACACACATACCAACCCCTTTGGGAGATGGGTTTGGGTTTAGCTTAGTGAGAGCTTAGTGTAGGCAGAATATTGTAAACATAATGTACAAAGATGGCGGTTCTGGGACATGCTAAGCTGTGTTGATCTGCTCTTATAATCACTCCTGGATTTGCAGATTTCATGACAGCTATTGGTTTCTGACAGACATCTTCTGTCATATAATGTAAATAAAACACCAAGTATCTTTAATAAGCAACTCTGTCTTGGGTGTTATTTGACACACTAGCTTTGAATATTATATCACCACATAGATGTACTTATATAGGCTATATACTATTCAATTTCTATTATTATTGTCAGGATTGTCAAGGCAAGCTAGCCAAACAATGTCGCTTGAGTGAATAATTCAGTGATCAACTTTTGATGTAACCTGCTATGACCTCCTTAAAAAGTACAAGCTATTTTATAGTCCACAGTAATCTGTAATTGTTGACCATATCCATGCATAAAATAATAATCAACAAGAAAATTAGCTAAGTGCCAAATTAGCATTACAAACATTTACTAGGATTTTGTGCTGTGAGTGTAATTCTATGCAACTGTACCAGAAACCAGAGAACTAGTGTGCCTTCTGGAAGACCCAAAAAAGATGTAACTAAAGAAGAAAAATACTTTTTTCCTCACAATGTAATCATAACTCTTTCTTTCCTTCATTGTGTCCGTGTTGCCCTGCCTTTATCAGTTATCCACTCACACACTATATATGCAAATACAACCCCCATTACACTAATTGGCAGTGGAAGGTTTGAATACATTTCACACGGACTGTCCTGGCTGCACGGGAGATTACGAGCCATAACAACGCAACGCCGGCTAACATGCCCAGGCTACGAATGAGAGAGTAAAGGTCACGTAATTTACACACTGTGCCTGTCATATTAGCCAAATGAAGCGGGGCCTGAATTACAACTCCACTGTCAGTATCAACAGTGGGAGCCAGAGTTATGAGAGTGTATCAAGATGAATCACGTCGTCATTATTCATGGATGCTCTCTGATCTCTGCTGTGTATGTGGAGGACACACACAACCAGGGTAGGCTTGCTTTTCATCTATGACTCTTAACCCTAATCCTGTGTGTTAGGAATTTGACCCATGAGTAAACTGAGCCCAATTTTAACACACTTTTGTTTTACAGTTGACCAATAGTATAAAGAATCCTACATCCTAAATGTTTGTGCTATGCTGCCTTCCAGTTGTCCTCGGAGCTTGGAAAACTCAGAGTTGATGCGCTCCAGTTGTTAACTCGGAAATAAACAAATCTATAATGTTAGCAGCGTAATTCAGCAGTTAGCAGGATTAGCAACAACAGGCATTTTAGCTTGTTTTGTAACTGTAGATGCTGAATACACCGCAACAGCATGCTAACAGGTACCGGGTTGGCGGTAGTGAACGGCTCATATCAAATTAAAACACGTTAATTGAATATTATACGCCATGTTGGATTTTTCATCTCTGGGTTGTCCGAGTTGCCCCGAGTTTCCGAGTAGGAATTCCCACATCAAGGACCTTCCAGTTGATTTTTACAACTCGTACCTCCAAGTGTAACTGGAACGCACCATTAGTAATAATTTAAAATGTTTTGACATAGTGACAACTGTTTTACAATGTTGACCCCTGTATACCAACTGTCCGTTCTAAGCTTTTTAGTGTTTAAATAACAGTAGTTGGATTGTGTGCACACAAACATGGTTGAATGGGAGAGTTTCCTTAATACTTAAAGCGTAAATTTAGTGGTCATACTTAAGGCACATGTGTCTTTCCATAGCCACTAGCAGTAATAAATATGCATGACACAACTGTGGGTTATAAACATGTTTGTAAGATGAAGATATATGTAAAAAACATTGACCTTTTTGGTGTTCATGGTCCTTTTTAGGTATTAGCCTGTCAAGCTGTACAGCTAAGGGGGTGTGTGCGAACACGCCCACTCACACCCCCACATGCCCTCCTGCTTCTCCTCTGTCCTCTCGTGTTAGTGCTGGATGTAGGTCTTGTTGGTGTCACCGTCATTCAGATGTTTGATGTAATTGTAAAATGTGCTTAGTAAAAAGATCAGAATCAATGTAGTAAATAAACAAGAGGGGTTAAATATAAAAACATATTTAAATCACTTTGGGCCAATTCATACATGACTTGAAATGATCATTTTTACCTTAGGTTTAACTATATTTGGAGTGTATGGGAGCCACACTAGATTATTATTTTTGAATAATTGTTTAACTGAAAGTTTATTATCCCAACTATATTGTTTTACGAAAATCCAGAGATAATTAAGTCATTATAACAAGAAAACACTTCTCATTTTTCCAAGATAAATCATTTCAAATGGACAGATTATTATTAGCCACATATCTAGTCAATAAAAATTAAACAGTGACAATATTTACTGTCAAAAGCTTGTAGAAACACATCTCACTTCCACCAACCACCAGTAAGTCCTCCTCCCTTGGCAGAGGTAATAAAAGCTCACAGAGCTAAAATTATCTTGGCATTTCGGGAAAACAATTAGCCTTGAAAAAAATCTTCCTGGGAAAACAATAATTGTTTGTTATAATGAGTTAATTATCTCTGATTTTTGTAAAAAAAAAAAAAAAAAAAAACATGGCTTCTGTCATTTTTTGTGTCAAGTTTACCATAAATGGTGACAACCAAAATGCATCACAACAGCTTAAAAATGTATTTGTGGATAATGCAGATTAACCCATTTTGGACTAAATTCAGACATGACCCAAAATGTTTGTGCCATTATACACTCATGTTTTTGACCAACTTTGGCATATGGGTTGACCTTCCAGAAAATGCTTCAAAACAGCTTAAAGTCTAAAGACTATGGACTTGGTTAACAATGTGTAGTTTTTTGCCAGACAATGTTCAGATACTAATAATGACACAGGTGTGTAAAAGACAGATAATTGTGTTTTATATTTTGCAAAAAGTGTCATGTTGAGAATGAGTTGATGATGATGATTCTTTTGGCTGTGATTAATCATGATTAATTTTCTTTCTTTCTGTGAAAACCTTTTTAGTGGGGCCCTAAATGTAGCTACTGCCCGTAGCCCTTAATGCACTATCACTGCCCTGGTTATCGCCATTAAAATGTGTCTAAACATCATGAAATACCACTGGATGTGTATATTTTTTGCTAAATATTGCATTTTAATTAATCTTAAACTGAATTCATACATGACCAAAAATGTTTGATTTTTATGCCTTGTGTTTTTAACCAACGGTGTGTAAGGTTATCACCCAGAAAATGCTTCAAAACAGCATGAAAGGATGTGTATGTGTGTATTTTAACATTTTCACACAAATTCAGACTTTTTGCCAAACTATAGCCTTACATGACCAAATGTGGTGTGTATGGTTACCACTATGAACATGTGTCAAGACATCATTAAATATCACTGGATGTGTATAACGTGTGCAAAATATTGCATTTTAACCCATCTTGAGCACAGTTGGTTAAATCAGTATACACATTATGTGCTCTTTGGTGTGGTAGGGTAAACAACATATAATAATTAAAATGAGCAGTCCGAAGCACTCCAATCATGCCATTTATGTTTTTGAACAAATTTGGTGTGTATGGTTATCACCCAGAAAATGCTTCAAAACAGCATGAAATACTACTGGATGTGTATATTTGTGCATAACCCACTTTTAGCTAAATTCAGACATGACCCAAAAATATTATACATTTGCCATACTATAGCCTTATGGGTTTTTTTTAACCAAATTTGGTGTGTGTCCGTCCGTCTGTAAATTACTCAAAAACTACTGCTTGTATTTGGATGAAATTTTAATGGAAGGTCAGGAATGACAAGTAAGATGTGATTAGAATTTTGGACTGGTCCAGATCACAGTCTGGATCCAGGATCTTTTCCAAGAGTTTCTTATTCACTTGAATGGGACAGACATCTGAGCCTACAACAGTTTCATTAACTAATCTCTGGAGCCATGTCATAAACATTTAACCCTATTTCAGCCAAGTTTCAGCTTCTTGCCAGATGCATTGTTTTATTAAGCTATAATGTTTTTTGGTAACCTCTCATTGTATTGAGATTATGTTTTTTTAAATTGTTGTCATTAATGGAAGAAACTTTACTCAAAAACCACCGAACAGATTTAGTCTGTTCAGTGGTTCATGAAGGTCAGGAATGATGCAAGAAAGAAGTGATTAGATTTCGGGACTGATCCGGATTACAGTCTGAATCCAGGAAATGTTCAAATATTTTCTCTGACACCAACACATACCAATGCTTCACAAGTGGTAAAGTCATGGTTCTCACTCCTTTGCAGAAGTACACTAAAGCACTCTTAGAGCGCACACCTCCGCCAAGGCAGCTCATTTCCTCTATACACTCTTAACATAAAACAAACTGTTCTAAATAGAATCTTGTTTCTGTGGTAATGCTGTGGTAATGCTGTGGTAATGCTGTGGTAAAGGCGTTACCTGGACTTATAGATGTGGACAGCAGAAAAACTTGACACACACTTATGTTACTATAACTTTTCATAAGGTGTATATTTTTTGGTTAAAAAAAGGGTAAAAAAAGAAAGCACAATATAAATCCAAGCCATTGTTATTGTTCTACCCCATGTGCACAACATACGGCTACAGTAAAGGGAACACTTACATCAATCATTCATTAAACAATCAAATGCAACACAAAGCAGGATATAACTATTATTAGATTATTACTGTTGTCTCTGAGGTTTTGTAAACCTATCATTGTATTGAAATGATTATGAATTGTTGAAACAAAGAAAGAGAAATCACTATTTTGTCATTTATTCTGGAGGGGTGTCCAGTCCCACAGAAGGATCTATGTACAGTGCCAAGGATATAGGGGAAATTAGCTACCTTGGCGGAGGTCTGCACTCTCCCAGTTTAGTGTAGTTTATACTACAGTGTAAACAAATGACTTTTTTTCTGCAATTTGAGACACACACAATTTTTCTTTCTTGCTTTGCTAATGGGCTATATTTCCGGGTGTCCCGTCTGTGGCCCATAGTTGCTGAGTTACACGCCAGTTGACCTGGACCTTTGTTGACCCCTTAACAGCAATAAGTCAAATAATGACTGCAATGGACCATCTGTCCATAATACTAATCTCCTCATTATTTGTACAATTTAGTGAATTTTTTTAAACTGTGTTGGTTTTCAGATATGCTGTATATTGTTCAGATGGAGTGAAAAGATGTGGTACACATGAGGGAACATGGGATTGTCCCAAACAGCAGTAATCCTCATATCCTGTCGGTACGCTCAGTATTTTCCAGTAGAGTAGAAAAGATGTGAGGATTAATGTTGATCCATGCAAATTAAAAGATCATACTGACGATGTTATAAGGCTGTGAGAGTATTCTGCCCTTTTCTGTAATGAGGGTGACTAACTTCAAGTGTGTTCATTTTTGTAAAGATTTCTATGTATTAATCTTCTTTTGAATAGTAATGCATAAGTATTTTTTCAGATGGGAGATTTTGTATATTTTCCCTGATGCATCAACTGCAATGATAAATCCTAGTAAATCTCAGAGATCAGTGTAATATCAGCAGCACAGCAGGATTACTTCAAACACACCATTGCTGCCCATTGCCCCAGAAAGCTTGTAATTTTCATGACCCCATCAGAAATCAATCAGGCACATAACAAAAGGCAAGAAAACTAAAGCTTTGCATATGTCTCCTTGGGACACAAACAAGATACTTAACAGTGAATGAGAGAGAAATGTGGGAATCACTGGGAATGCCTTATAATCAGAAGGTTGTGGGTTAGATTTCCTTGTCTGAGCAAGGCCTAAGTTACCAATAGGGTTTTGATTATTATATATATATATATATATATATAATATATTTACATTATAAATTTTCCAATAACACCCAATATGCATAACTAAAATATATATATAAATAATGGATTGACACAGACAGCCCATCAAAATATGATTGGATTTTGTAACCAACAAAAATAAGCTTGCCACCACCAGTGGTATGGAGTGAATGAATAATGCAATTGTAAAGTGTCTTTGGGTGGTCTGGAAAGCACTATGCATTATTCTGATCATTATTATATAAACTAAATGAATAGCATTTAGACTAGAAAAGAATGAACCACAAATACTTACATTAATACGGGGTGTCGACTATGATTACTTTACTTGAAGCTCAATGAAATGTATTGTTTTGTTATGTAATGTATATCATATAACTTCTATTGTACATCATCTGTAAATAGGCTGGAACTGTTAGTTTAAAAAGGACTGACTCTGTAGTAAGAGTTTTGGTCATGGTTTTATTTATACATTAATAAAAAATGTAATTAACACATACATGTTCCATATAAATGTCCTTTGGGCCTCAGATTGCAGCCCCCTGTTAAAAACCTGACTCTTAACTCTGCAGCAGAGGGACGCGCTCTTGAAACTGAATGTATTTAGCTAAACAGACATACTACACAAAGTGAGAAACCAGTAAATCCACCAGAAAAGTCACTACATACAGTTTCAGTCCAATAAATTGAAATGTTCAGTTATATAATGGTGGCGGTCATAGAATGATAGTTATCGATATCTAGAGGAGTTATGTGAGATGCCTTTAAAAGTGAGTGAATTGGTAAAGAAGAAATATCTATGATTATTGTTTGTTTTTATTAAAATGGCTGGAAAATCTACATAACCATTAACATTTTGCTCACAGATAAACAGATATTTTTTATCATTATATGAATGCCATCTTTCCTCAGTCACCTCACGCAATCTCATTGTAGCAAAATTGAGGTTGTTACAAAACGCCACAGACACGGACAGTTGAAAGCTAGTCAGGCACTTTGAAAGACAGAGCTTTCATTTGACACCTGGGTTTGGCAGGTGTTTTTTAAAGATGATTTGGACAATGTGATCAAAGGACTGTTGTTGCTTTGAGCTCATAGTGAATTAAGGTCTAATTATGTAGGTCATGTTGGGGAGAAAAAACAAAAAAACAAAAAAAATCACCTCATCACTGTTTGCTGCATGACGTGTCAAAATTCTGCTCGGATACAGCTGAAGCAGCAGATATCACAATGTGCTCATTTAACACTTCACACGCAGTTATTGTGTTGCTTTGAAGCCGGTCCAGAGAATGTACCAGAACGGACAGCATGTGAAAACAAATGGATACACTCACAGTTCCTTCCTACTTCCTGAAACGGCCCATAACTTTGTTAGCATGCGGTCATTAAAAAGTCATTTAGACCAATCTGACATCACCGTAATCGAATCACTCTGCATAAATTATGAGAAATACATTATTACAGCAAACGAGCAGCTCGTTAGAACTGGGATTCACCACCTGCTGCGTCCTATGGGCTTGTATATAGGACAGTTTCCGCCTTTACATGGTTCAAGTGGAACTACATGGTAAAACCCAATTAACCCAAAGTAAACATATGTAAAGTAAGTGAACTGGTTAGTGGAATTCACTCAAAGCATAATATTTGTTTTAGTAAAAAAATTGTTATTTTTTTTTTACATTTCACAGGCAAATAAAACTAAAGACACAAAATAAATAAAATAAATAAATATATCAATCAGTTTTTACCCATTTACTTTTTTGCTTAAACCTGTACAAAAAGTAAATCAGAAGAGCGGTACTTTACTAATAACACGATTTTGCGGTCTATCGGTACGTACATGTACCACATTCAAATGTTAGGATAATTCTGTACCCATGTGCAGTCTGTGTGCAGTGAAAAATCATTTTGCCTTTATTTGGAAAGCAAGAAGGTTGAGATGCACGCATCTAAGATTAAAGGGGAATACACGGCTTATCTAAGTGTTTTAAGGGGGGAAAAAAGAATCAATCATGGACACAAAGAAATATGGACCTGTGATAAGGCCAGACATAAGCATAAATTCATTTAAACGTGTGATAAGGGAGAATGGATGATGGGACTGAGGCTGGAGTGGAGAGAGTTCCACTGAAAGGTCTAAACAAAGATGAATGAGACTTACTCATGCACAAATCAAGTGTTTGTAAGAGTCTGGACTTGGCCACGTCCACACTAGAGCACTAGAGCTGATAAATGAATGAACGTTGGATTTATGACACTGCACTTAGATATATCAAGCTAAATTATTCCTAAAGTGGAAAGAGTAGTGTGCTATGTGGCTTAAACAGTGTGAATTCATATTCACTCATTAAGAATTCAAAATAATCCATTGTTCTTTTCACTGAAGTGGTGGTAGTGATACCATTTCTACCACTACTACTATTTCTATTTCTAGTTCTACTACAACTACTACTATTTCTATTTCTACTACTACTAATAACTAGTACTATATACTCTACTGTTGAGGTCAAACACTCTTTTGAATCTATACTAAAAAATACTGTAAACAATTTCTCCTGTGTGTATATTTTAGACATTCCCAACTACAAAACCCACCCGCAAAGACTTAAATAAAAGGATCCAGTTACTTTCCTCCTCTGATACAGTCAAGCCACACTGGAAGTAATACGTCTAATCTCTTGACATCATTTCATATAAATAAAAACAACAGCTTTATAGTGAAGGCACAAGACTGGAATGCTCCCATCATGTCTTGTTCACATCAACTCTGCGTCTGCCTTTTCTCCTAAATTGCTGCTGTACAAACACTTGGAAACATGAACTGTATGTAATGTTCAAGTGCAGTTTTACAGTAAACATTCTCCCGGACTGTGTGACATTTGACCTTTGACCTTTGTGAACCCGCACTATTGCTCGTCCCCACTCAGCTGCAACAACAATCAACAGTATCTACCGCTGCGTGAGAATAAGGAAACGTGCACTTTACCACACCATTAAGAAGAATGGGATGAGAACATGGGACTGATGAACTCAAACCACAATTATTTTGGCATTTTTATTTTTACATTGAAGTTATTAAGATTATGTGAACTGCACAACAACTGCATAACCCCCCCACAAAAATGAGGAGCCAGCTGAGGTGGCCCGGGCATCTGTTTCGGATGCCCCCTGGACTCCTCCCTCGGGAGGTGTTCCGGACATGTCACAACGGGAGGAGACCCCGGGGAAGACCTAGGCACAGCTGGCAACACCTTGGAATCCCCTGGGAAGAGCTGGAGGAAGTGTCTAGGGAGCGGGAAGTCTGGGCATCTCTGCTTAGACCGCTGCCTCCACGACTCTGCCCCGGATAAGCAGAAGAAGATGGATGGATGGATCTTGACCCCACACAGAAATGGCCCATTAATGGACCATTGTGTGCACAGAGAAGAAATTCAGGTCTATGTGAGAACAGATGGAGCATGTATAGATGGAACGAGCATGTAAGCATATATAGATATATATATGTGGCTTTACATTACCCATAGTAATGAGGAAGTATTTTTGCAATAGTAATAGTAGACATAGTAAATCCACAGACCTTCAAGTAATAGCAATTCCATGGACTTGTTTTCATGTTTGAGGACATGCAGACTTAGCTCAGAAAATGTACAGACCAGTGTAAGGAACAGCTCTAAATAGTAGAAAAATGAATCACCCTCACGGTGCCACAGAGACACGCACTGTTGACAATACACACAGCATTTAATTAGTATTAGATCAAGTAAAAGTAGAACATCATTTTCAGGTTTTTAAGCTGTAAAAGGGTCTACAAACTATAATCATATTCAGTGAGATTCTGTCACACTTTAACCTGCAGTTGTACCCCTGGAGACTAGAGCAGTGAAAACCCAAGGCATGAAGAAGAGTGACATGGAGAGACTACTAGTTGTTTTCTGTCAAAGGTTCTTATATCTGCTCTGCTGCACCTTCTGGGAGTCAAGAGTGTTCTATTGTTGTGAAATATTGTGAAATCCTTTTTTGAAGTAGTTCAGGGAAGACTCTGCACCATGTTAGGAAAGTGTAGCTTTCTGTCCACACTACCCAGAACTTTGGAAAGAACAGCCATATATTGTGTCTTTATCTGTGCGTTTGTCATATACATATGCCGTTTCAGGGTAATTGTATGGGTTCTTTGCATAGATTAATGGAACAACCACCTTTGAGGAAGCTCATAGAAGTCAGATGGTGCACAGACTGATGTGGGTAAAGCCATGTATTTGTGTGCATTCACTGTCTGAGTCTTGCCCCAGAGTGAGGTTTATTTTTGGGTTGATGCTCAATGTTTTTTCTCCCCCAGGATACTCAGACTGTCAAAATAAACCACTGTGTATCTCTCTATGTATGGGCTTTTGTGGAACTGTCTGGATGTGGTGGTTCAATTGACACACACGCTTGCATTCACACACACCAGCAGCGCACGATCCTGGTACACACAGCAACAAGATGCAGCAAGGGGGGTCTTAACCTTAGGCCTCAAGAAATATTTGTTTACCTTAACCGACGAGGGCTGAGCCGGAAGGGATAAGGTGCTCGAGAGTGCGGCTCTTTTAGATCAGTTAATCGTCGTCTTTGAGTGCATCTGCCTTGTAGGCCTCGATGAGGCGGTAGGCCTTGGCGTGGACTACGCACTGAAGATCCAACGGAAGGGGAGGCGGGGCACAAACCCTATAAAGCACATTTCTGAATTTAGTCTATGGATGAATTCATTATTATATCGGCGAAAACAGCGTGTCGCCGATATTATGGAATCACGTCGGTGCGCGTCCGCGCCCGCGCCCGCGTCCGCGTCCGCAGATCCTAGCTGTGAACGCGATAACTCAAAAA
>JAVQKC010023872.1:0-18001 GCA_036025475.1 Philypnodon macrostomus | reverse complement strand
TACAACGACCGCATCACTGCAGAGGCTGCACCGATCCACCTGTCAATCTCACGCTCCATCCTTCCCTCACTCGTGAACAAGACCCCAAGATACTTGAACTCCTCCACCTGAGGCAGGGACTCTCCTCTGACATGCTAATTTAGGACAGACTCACACATGTGGATATCACCTTTGTGGAGCTAGACCATGTGAAGATTTTTGCTAATAGAAGCTTATATAAGATACTGTAAAAATCCTGATTCCAATGATCTTGATCCACAAATGTGTCAGTGTGTTTCAGTGGATTAGCTATAGTTTCTCTGTTTGCTTCATGTTTTTCTCATCTTGCTAAACATCCTACTGTCATCCCCTCGTGCGTGATCGTACACATGCCCTTGTCACCTTTGGCTACAGTCACTCTAAATGCAAATGCGGGTGATCAGAGGAGACTGGCCCAGCTGCTGAAGAGATGAGGTTGTCATGTAAGAATAGTCCTGCTGAATTACCAATTACACGCCTCATCCACACTGTGTTAGCGTGGGAACTACACTTAAATACACTCACTGGCCACTTTCTTAGGTAGACCACGCAGCTAATAAAGTGGCAGCCGGTGGTCTTCTGCTGCTGTTGCAAACATCCAGTCACCTTTTATTTTGATGCTTGGTTTGGACTTCAGCAGGTTCATCAGGTTTGTCTTGAACATATGTGCAAATCCTTTGGCCTGATACATTGTGAAAAACCCTACTTTATACCCACCAGCAGCTAAATAGGTCTACCTAATAAAGTGGCCACTAAATGCATGCTGGTAATGTAGGCTGCTGTCATTGGCTCATAACGAGTACATTACCTGTGGAGATAATTACAAATAGAGCGGTGTATAATATGATTCAGAAGATGAAACCTTGAAGGAGCCACTGGTAAATCCTAATGGGCCATATCCAAGTAATGTGTTTGTAATGCATTAGAGCACTTCAGTGAGCTGGGCCTAACTTTAGGTTTTATTTGGCTGTGAAGGAAGCTACAAAAGGCAAAGAGATTCTTGTCAAAATGTTAAATATTAGTCGAGGAAGACATTGTGGTCCAGGATTCTATCATTGCAAAATTGGTACCAATAGACTGTCAGCTACGGGGGGTCATCAAAGGAAGAAATGATTAGTTAGTGCCATGTATGAGTGTGATAGTGGTGCAAATACCCCCGAACTAACACGTCCCAGTTTGAATAGATGTCTGGTTCAAAGTATCTTTACCACGAAGAGAAAGCCTGAAGTAACAAGACACTTGAAATCCTTCTTAAAACAAAGGCATTTATTGCGAAAAAATGCACTTGACATGAAAAAACAATCAAATCAACCACTGGTCATCAGTACAAGACGATGTATAATGATCACATGGTAGAAAGTGCTGGGCGTGGCCAGCGCAGAGCATGACTTCATTGGCACAAAAGGCCTATAAATATTCGTCACAATATAGAATCATATATAGTATTTTAATTTTTCAATGTCTCTTTTTTTCTCAGCCAAACCCAGTTCAGTCCCCATGCGGCAGACACCACATTTTGATAAAACTTCTTTTTTCTGTAAAAAGCTACATACAGAGGTCCCTCCCACTGTCCCCACATGCGCACACAGGCACACCAACTCTCTCTCTCTCTCACACACACACACACACTCTCGTCAGTATCCATAGGAACAAATATGTCATACATCTAATTCAAGATGGTAAGGGCTCAGGCTTCCTGGAGGGACACAGCATTTAAAGAAACACTATTATGCTTATTTTGTTTTTATACATTTTACAAGCTTCATCAATTCTGGCATTGCAATTAAATTACCCCTAGATTGGTAAGTGTATCCCGTTTAAAGCCTATAGTAGCTGGGCCAGGCTGAAATCACCGCAACAGGAATAAGTGGAAGAATTTAAATGGATTGTATGTTTCGTGGGTCATTAATCCAACAATAAGCATGATGAGAGTCTCTTCAAATCGGACATTTCAATAATATACAAAGGTATTGAGAATTAAAACTCTACAAACTCTTAATGTAATGTTTGAAGATGCCACAAATATATGAAATAATAGAAATCTGACTGAAATAGCGGTATTTACACCAGGAAGCTGAGACCAGAGACAAGCATTATACATCACAAAAACCCCCAAAAAACTGCATGAACACATTTGTCTGATCGGCGGTTCAAGTTACTCTTACATAAAGTGACCACTGTGCCGTGGTTTTGATTCCTGATGTTTTGACCGCTGTAAACTGCCTCACTCATAGCAAAGAACGTATGAACAAAAATATATAAATGAGAAGACTGTTCAAAGCTGATGGCGTTGTGCTGGTCTAGTAAACAGAATAAAACTGCAAGACACTACTGTAGCCAAGTCATTTTACAAATAGCTGAGCCTACATGAATGTGCTGAGACAAAAGACTATCTCTATAGCCTCTGTGGTAAACAGTGTGTTCGTAGGCACTAGGTTTTGACTGACAGCTTTCATAGACCAATGTGCACCGATCAGGCATTATGACCACTATTATTTGTGGTGGAGGTGCAGTTTTTGGAGATGCTCTGACCCAGTTGGCTTGGCTCTTGTCAAACGTTCTAAAAGCATTATATTTCAGACCCATACACTTTGAGGACAATATTCACTTGGTGCCGAATAAAGTGGTTCTCAAAATTTCACCTCAGAAAAATGTTAGACAAAACTGCACTAAATCAAGACTACATTAGGACTAAACTGGGTCTAAATGAGGGATAAAGGCAGGACTATAGCACCATGGGTCAAATTAAGGGCTTGATGAGTATCCCAGGAATAAACCAGGACTAAGAATATACCAAGCAGGCCTCTTAAAACACTTTTGAGTACCAGAGCCGACGTATCACAGTTTTTGAGAACCACTAACAGGTAGCATGATGAAGGTGATTGGTGTCGACGATTTCACATCCATGGTGCCCAATAATGAATCATTATTGTTATTATGTTTTGACGTTTAGCACTTTGAATTGGCGTTACTGCACATTCAGCTAACATTAAAAATGAATTACAAACATATTAATATTCAAACTAAATGTCAGTCTAGCCCTAGTCTTTCTCGTGTGACCTCCCTAAGAATAACCCATTGAAACTGCGGAGTGATTTTTGGTTTTTATCTGTCCTGATGCCACCGGATTACCCACAATGCAATGCACCGCTAATCCTGCCTTGCTCTCTCTAATCATAGTCGTGTGGTGAGTATTTACTTGGTCCAGCCAATATTTCGGCTCAAATGCTTTTGTTCCTTCACAGTTTGAGAGATCAGGGTTTTGCCAATAGACAAGGACAATGTTAATAATAATGTTAATAATGGTCGCCCTTGCCTTTCAGTTCAAGGTAAACATCCCAATAACATTTTAAGAGAAATAACATTGCCTCTTTGATTTCTGTCTTGCATTTGTGTCACTATTTACAGCAATTGAAGCTTGAGCTAACAAAGGGGATTTACTTTTTACCCACAATCCTGTGCTTTAAGAGTTTCTTTTGGCATTTCGAACATGGATCTATTTACTCATGTTAATAATAATAAGGCTGTAGTGTGTCTGTATGTGATAATACAAACACATTGGTTGAGGAAATTGTAAGCCCCTAAAATACACTATTACTTACAAAAGTATCTGGCCACACTTGTTCATTACAGTAGGCACCGTATGTCTCCAGTGAAGAGAAAGTTCATTCCATTTTGGCCAATGCTCATAAACAAAAATCCATATGAAATTCAATTAAATGAAGACATGTATATACTTTTGTCAATATAGTGTAGTTAAAACAAACAGGCAAGCCACAGACATTTCCATAAACCACTTATGAGGGTTCAGTGTTGAGTTAATGTATCTTCAAAAGTTATTCAATCTATAAAAGACCATTTTTTTTAGACAAATGCAATAACAAATTCAATTCTTTACACAAACACAAAATAACGATCTGAGATGAGACAAACAGATATTTTCAAAGTGCCTTTTTGTGTAAAACGTTTGGCGCATCTTTCTTGGGACGTTAGGTAGGCTTGTTTTTTTGTGAAATGGTCATATATAAAAAAGATCAACGAACATAAATTTAGCCAAATTGAAATCCACATATAAAACATAATGCTACATGCACAATCACTATTATAAACATATGGAGATGTGCTTACAATGAGTTATAATTAAAATGTATTACTTTTTTTTAATGTGATCTTTTATTTCAATAACAATAAAGCACCCAGATTCAAGTTGTGAGGTCTCGGTCCAAAGCAGGCAGCTGCTTTTTGTGCTATGGGTTTTGCTGGTGGACGATGTCATAGAGGAGAGTTAGAGGCAGGCTGTGTCTTTCTGTGCTGTTCGTTATTCGCTGTGTCTTCAGTAGTTTCACACAATCACGATCTTGATAAATGCCCTCTGACCTGTCGCTGTCTGCAGTTTAACGACTGAAAAGCTGCCTTATAATTATATTGTGTGGGTCGGCTGGTTCGACATAGGGCCAGCTTTTCTGTCTGTGGAGCATTTGGATCAATACTGGTTTCTTGATACTGTTCTTCTTAGACTGATGTAAAAGCAAAAAATGTAAATACACAATAACCATTTATTTTGTTGTTATGGCTTTATGAATGCTAGGTTTGGCCAGTTTTGAATATAACTATTATTCCCCTCCTGCAGTACCTTAGGGGGTCCCAGACTCCAGTTTGGGAACCACTGGCCTATTTATTTTATTGTTCATTACAATATAGTGTCCAATTGATTATGCCCATTAACTAACATAACTATACTTATTATTTATATATAACATCCATTAATAAAATGTTTTCAGAGATAATTGTGTTACCATTGGCTTAATAGAAAAATACTTGTATCAGCTTTAACCTGCACATTCTAAATACAAAAATGTGAAATAGTCCAAGGGAGTTGAAAACACACGATCTACGTAAGTAAATTGAGCCAATGAAAGATTTTGCTTGTGAATAATTACTGCACAATTTGTAAGTAGTACTTTTTACAGTGTACCTGGTGTTAGGGAATCACTACAAAGTCTACAAAATAAGGCAATTAGTACGCTGTGCTTTGTCAAAATTCACTCAACATATTTCCATGTATTCACTGTTTTCCAGAAACCGGTATTGACCCACTTGTGTAGCTGTTGGTGTAACAGTTGGCCTCTTTTGTTTCTCTTGTGACTCATTTAAACCATGTGTGCTCTTGTCATCGGTCCGCGCTGCTCACTTCAGAAGCTCTCCACGAAGCTGCCCGGGAACAGTCCAGTCTGTCCTGTCCTCTGCAGAGTGCCTTTGTACCAGCCGTCCTCTCGTTTCTTATGGACGAAAACCACGTCACCTTCTCTGAGCTCGATCTCCGCCTCGCTCTGAGGGGGGTAGGGCACCACCACGCGATACCTGCCAAAAAACACACAAATACATAGTCAAGTTGTTAAAATGCGTCAAATCAACATGTAATGGACCTAGAGTGCTGCCCTGGGGTGTGCCTTTTCCACTAAATTCAGATGAATATTGGTACATGACAATGATGTAACAGTAATGTAGGTCGTCTGTAGTCTGTAGAGGCCAGGGGGCGGGGCTAAAGTAAAACTCAACTACTACTGGTCAAAGTGGTAACCCACATCTTTCCACATGAAGCACTGCCCACTCTCTTTCTCTCACCTCTCTCGTGATAGGGGCTTGGGCTCGGGCCTTAGCACCATCAGAGCGTTGCCGGTGCGTGTTGCCGGGGGCGACTTGGGGAAGTTTGTATCCAGCGACCCGGACTTCCTGTGCAGCGGCTCCAGCCCTATCGCCCCCAGGTCGCTCTCAATGGGACAAGACCCCGCTCTGCCCCCTGCCACCATGGGACAGGAGCCTGAGCGCGGGTGGTGGTGATGGAAGTGTGGGTGGGCGGGGTCTGTCGCTACGGCGCCCAGCGAGGGGTCGTGGGTAGGAGGGGAGGATGGAGGTGAACGAGGTTTCTTCTTAGCTGCAGCTCCAGACAAGAGCTTCAACAAACCACCAGCTTTTCTCTCCTTCTGAAGAGACAAGAAGAGATGAAAGTTAAGGACTGGTTAACGTTTTACTTCAGTGTCCTCTGCTTATTGCACCTGCGGCAGAGAACTGTCTTTAGACATGAGATGCAAATGTTTATTCATGATTCAACTGATACTTCTACAACAAGGCTTGAAAGCTTTTATGCTTACTATCTTGTGGTACGAGACAGGCTTGAAAGGAGCCTATTCTTATAGTTATACTTTTCTGAGCTTTCAGAAACATAACCTGATTGTAGTTTGATTAATTCATGTGTTTTTGGCTCATCCTGTTCATATACTGATGCACCGATCTTCCCATGAACCCCCCCATATTTGGCTGTAGCATGTAGTGCAGGGGGCGTAACAGCAGGGGGAAAGTGAGCCTTAAAGGGATGTGCAATCAATCAGAGGTTTTTCAGCACAGAAAAAGCTTTCTCAAACTATATATGTATTTAAGTATATTAAATGAAAAAAAAAAACCTGATATTTTAAATTCAAATAAAGTATTATGATGCATCTAGGTTGTAGTAAAACAAGGTGAAGAGAAAAGAACATATTTTGTTTTTCATATAAATGATTTTTGAGTCCCTGCAGTTATCACAACAACATTATCTATGACGCAGCCCATCCGAGCCCTTCAGGCGTCAATAAAAAGTGAGATGAGTATTGATCTGTAAAGCCAGTGTTCACGTCACGTCAAAAGACAGAAATAAGTACCACCATGGGACAATGCCCAATAATAAAACAAATGGGAAGTTATTATTAAATTACGTATTAATCATTACGGAATTCATTTACTTTTAGAAGAAAATATAAATTTTGTATCAATTTTAAAGTCTTTTACCACTACGAGAAGCAAGGAAAAACATAAGTGCTACAGACAATCTTACTTAGTAGAGTCTGAATGTCCTCCCTGTGTTTCTGTGGGTTTTTACCATCTTTCTCCTACAGTCCAAAGATATGCATGAGTTAGGTAATTTGGTCAATTGAATGCGATGCCTAGTAAATGATTGTCAGTGTAAAAAAAATATTTCTGCAAATCTTATAAGGCCTATATAATGCAAAGTCAATGTTTTTCTATAGTCAGATCAAGTATTGTAAAATGTGATGACCAAAATTGGCTCTTGGCAATTGACTACCCATTGATACCCATTGAATCCCGCCTCAGGCCCATAGCTGCTGGGATAGGCAGTAGCCACTATGAAAGAGAGGTTCCTATTTTCTGTAAGATGCTAAATATCTCATATCATGTCACTTTTGTACTTTCCAAGACATTGACTTGAGTTTCCTTATAGTATCTGTTCTTATGCCTGACCTGTGGTTCTGTGGCTCTGGTGCCAGCTGTTGCCCCTGGGCCCTGCAGCTCTTTCACCCAGCTGCCTCTGACATTGACACTGATCCAAGATAAACTCTGCACTCCTTTAAAATTTAAAACAACTAGCCTCTAGCAAATCAACATTTCAAATTGATCGAGAATAGTAAACAGAACAATTCAACTCAGTATCATAACTAGGGATGCACCGATATGAAATTTCTTGGCCGGTACCGATGCCGATATTTCAATTACCGATACCGATTCTGATACTGATATTTTGAAAACATGATTTTGTCGGCCATGTTTCTTGAATACAGAAATCTACATACACATTAATACTTTAAATGTATTTATTAATCCATAATTATAATATTTTATTACACGTTCTCTAAAGTTAGACATTTTCCATGATAAATTAACTTCAATATTAGAACCACAGACTAACATCGCCCATCTTATGTATCTTATGGCTGATACAAACAAAATCGATGTTGAGCCGATATATCTGTGCATCACTAAACATAACATTGGCTCTAAGTAAATCTTAATATGATATTTGGTTCTATAGTCACGTCAGATTCGGAAACAGCAATTTGATTTTTTTGTTCAGTATTCAAGAAAACATTTCAGGGACTCCAAATAGCAAAGTACTCACACCATTAATGGCTCAAACAAGTGCCCATCCTCAATATGTTATTGGGGGCAGCTCACTCCCTGCTACAATTGTCTGACAGTGGAGGTACGTTGCATGAAATGCATTGCCCAAGGACACAATGGCAGTATGATTTAGTTTAGAGTAGGAATTAAACCAGCAGCCTTCAAATTAGTGGACAATCTGCACCTGAGCCACTGCATTATCTTTAGTCAATAGATTTACCACAGATCATCAGAATTCAATGTTATTAAGACACTATGATAACTAGTGCACGTTATATCATTTCAATCTATTCATCAAACATTTCGTTTACTACACTCTCCTTTTTACATCATTGAAATACAGTGCTGCCCGGTGCTTAAAGACTGGATGAAGGTCAAAGATAAAGAGAAACATTAAGGATTCATAGTTTATTGACCAGTCTCTTGTACAGAGAAGAGAGGTGGGCTGGGAAAAGTGCTGCATGTGCAAACCAAGAGAGGCTATAAACCACCAACACACACACACGCACGCACACACACACACACACACACACACACGCACGCACGCACGCACGTGCACACACACACACACGCGCACACACACACAGATATAAGACTAGAAAAATCATTGGTTTGCAACTCAAGAAGGCTGTGGATTTTGATAAATATAAAAATCTTGATGTTGTAATGTAAAAAAAAAAAGTTATTTATTGGGGCTCTGGCCACTTTACCAGGTAGACCTTGTACATAACAAAGTGGCTCACAATGCGGTATTTTGCAGTTGTAGATTTTTAGATTTGCAGACCTTGGCATGATCAGGTGCTTATTTGAGCTAATGTTGCCTTTCTTCAAACCAGTTTTGGCATCAAAAAGGAATTTTCGGTCACTTTACTGCCACTCATCGGATCTTTATCAAAACCATTCTCCGTAAACTTTGACAGGGTTGTATGTGAAAATCCCAGACGTTCATACATTTCTGAGATAGTAAAAAATAGTTCAAAGTCACTTAAATCACCCTTCTTCCTCATCTTGGTGCTTGGATTGTGCTCACAAGCAAATAAACAGGTCAACCTAATAAATTGGACAGTGAGAATACTTAGTACATCAGAGGCAAACTTGAAAATGGATGTACATATGATATGAATGGGGATGAGCAGGGAGGCGACATGTCTGCTGAAACAACAGAGGTGGGTTGGAAAGTGCCAGAAAAAGAGAAAATCACCCTTCTTTCATCTGCAGGCTTAGGGGCTTAATCTGCTTTAATCTTTTGGGACGTGTGTACAAAGAAATTCTGATGAGCTCTGTCACATTAGGCCACTAGAGGGCAGCATACACTTAGAAATACACAGATATAGCTATAGTGACGCTGTGCATGTGATTTTTACTGTGAGACTAGGCACACAGTGGACACACCATATTGGGGGATTGATCCAAAAAGAGATTGAATATATAAACATATAAATTGTGTTTTCAATTACTAAACATTCAATGAGCTCACGTATTGTTTGCTAGGAAATGGAACTGACCAGCTTCTATCCCTGCAAACCCAGACCATGGGCAATTAGTCATCGGGCTGACACTACGAGCAGTTCTAGAGTCACCCGTTCACCTGCATGTCTTTTGGACAATGGGAGGATATTGTCCAAAGACATGATATATATTATTATTATTATTATTATTATTATTATTATTATTATTATTATTACATGTAAAAAAAATATCAAAAATAGGCAGACACTAATATTCATTACAAAGCTGGCCATAATGTTCCTGCAATCTTCTATGATTATTGTCCTATGAGCCTATTTATATATGAAATACTGAGCTTATACAGACAAGCTATCATGAGAAAACTGTGCTATCTCACAAATACATTAAGTACAAAGTCACCATATATTTATTTGAGATCTACATTGCCTTGAGTGCTAATATTTCAGCATATTTTCACATTTTACATTTGAGGCCTATTAGATACGGCAGTGGCTGCATGTTGTGTGCACAGGTTTTCGGACGTGGTCTACAAACGTGTCCAGTGTGGTATGTGTGTGTAATGCTGGCTACTGCAGACAGTGTGACCAAGTATTCACTGGAGATCATCATAAATGTTTAAGCCAGATATTTATCATCAGCTTTTTTAATCATGCTTTGGAACACGGATTCAGTCAAAGAGGCTCCAACAGAATTTCTGCCAGAGTTGAAATTTAGTGCAGAGGGTAAAAAAGTAAAATCTGTAATCAAATGTAATGCCAGTTCACTCTCTCTTACTTCAATGAAAGTACATTTAAAACTACTGAACTATGTATGGGTACGTTTTCTTCTGCTTGTTCCTATTAGATATTGTATATTCTAGTAGGTGGCCTTAGGTGGGCCAGTTAGTCACTAGGCTAACACAAAGACATTTAAACAACTTACTCTAGCATTGAATTACAATGGGCAATTTACATTCTCCGATTCACTTAAAACATGCATGTCTTTGGACAGTAGGAAAAGCTGGAGAGATTATTGGCAACACAGAGAGGACATGCAGATGGCTTAGAGAGATCGTGGTTGGGCAGTCAGAAAATCAAACCCACAACCTCACCCACTATGCACACCACGTCACATCCATGCAAAAGTCCCAAACCATAATGACTATATTCAACATATGATAAAACATAATACTACTAGAGAAATGGCTCTCTAAAACAGAAGCTGGCCTCATGTGTGAGTGGGCCGCTGTAAACAAGGCCAGTCCCTGCTGCTCTGTCATCAATGAGCGGTTTGTCAGATGTCCATGTGGTTAGATTAGCTCTGTCACACACGCGGGGCCAACACTGAAACCAATGAAGCTTGATGAGACATGCCATACTTTAGAGTCTAATAACATACAGAGGTCTAAACTAAATCAGCAGGACTAAACTAAGACAGAACTAAACCCAGGACGTAGACAAGTCTCAAACAAAGGTGTATCAGGTGTAAACCAAGACTGAACCAGGTCTAAGACAGGACAAAACCAGGACTAGAACAACAGGAATAAACCAGGTCTGAAATAGGACTAAACCAGGTCTAAGACAAGACTGAACCAGGTCTAAGACAAGACTGAACCAGGTCTAAGACAGGACAAAACCAGGATTAGAACAACAGGAATAAACCAGGTCTGAAATAGGACTAAACCAGGTCTAAGACAAGACTGAACCAGGTCTAAGACAGGACTAAACCATCACTAGAACAGCAGGATTAAACCAGGTCTGTAGCAGGACTAAACCAGGTCTAAGACAAGACTGAACCAGGTCTAAGACAAGACTGAACCAGGTCTAAGACAAGACTGAACCAGGTCTAAGACAGGACTGAACCAGGACTAGAACAGCAGGACTAAACCAGGACCAAACCAAGACGGAACCAGGTCTTAGACAGGACTAAATCAGCAGGACTAAACTAGGTCTAAAATAGGACTAAAACAGGACTAAACCAGGTCTAAAATAGGACTAAAACAGGACTAAACCAGGTCTAAAATAGGACTTAAACAAGACTACATGGCAGGTCTAAATCAGGAAAATATCAGGACCAAACCAAGACTGAACCAGGTCTTTGCCAGGACTAAATCAGCAGGACTAAACTAAGACAGAACTAAACCAGGACGTAGACAGGTCTTAAACATAGGACTACACCAGGTCTAAAGCAGGACTATTTCAGGTATAAACCAAGACTAAACTAGAATAAGACAGACAACCATAATGAAGAACGGTGTAAAGCACGACTAATTAAGGTCTAAACCTGGAAAACATGGACTAAACTAGGACTACATAAGTTCTAGAGCAGGACTAAACCAGGACAACACAGGACTAAACCAGGACCACACAGGACTAATCCATGTGTGAGAAATGACTAAACCAGTTCTAAGATAGGGCTAAACCAGGTCTAAATCAGGGCTAAGTCAGGACTAAGAAGAAGAACTAAGAAGAACAGTCACATACACACACAAAGACACACAAAGAGAGATGTGCGATAGCGAACACACACCTAACATTTCACCTGGGATGGTGTGAGAGGCAATTAACATGCTTGAAACTGCTGGGCTATTTTCTGAACTGATGGATAGATGTACAGTCGAATGCTGTACGTTCTATTATGTGTATGAAAGAGCAGTTTTTTATATCTGAACTGCACTATACAATCAAAATTTATTTACAGAGCATTTTAAAAACAAACACAGTCAGCCAAAGTGCTGTACACAAAGATCAAGGCAAATATATACAAATCACAACTGCACTTAGCACATGCTGGTATACTTCAACTTTCAACTTCAACTTTTGTTTATTTGTCATATGCAGGTTCAACACAAGGTCAACAATGCAATGAAATGCTTTGGATCGGAAGAACCGTTAGACTCGCTAAGACAGTCAAGAAGTACTAGTAGCATGCAGTAATAGTACATGGTGAAAAAAAGTGTTGCAAAAAATAAATAAGTAAACAATATAATAAACATATAATTAAAAAAATAAGTACAATAAAAATACATGGTGCAGGTAGGTTTAAATAAGGTGTAAGTAGAGTATTTCACAGGTGGTAAAATTACTTCAACTGAATTTCGTATTGCACATGGTATAGTATTGCACAGGTAGTAAGAAGCGTTGACAGTGAGGTAGTGACATACATGATACATTCAAATAGTGCAGCAGCAGTAAACATGTTACGTAAAGTGATTTAGTGCAGTATTATTGAGAGTTCAGTATTATTGGGAGCATTATTGAGAGTTCAATAGTCTGACAGCTCTATATAAGGTATAGGTATGTCATTGGAATGTTTTAGTTTTATTTAACAATACAAAATACCAGATTTAATAATGATCGCAGCACCGGGCAAGCATGGCGTGTCTAGTGGTGCATTGCCTGGACCAATGGAAAGCAATCAGCTGGAGTAGAGTGCTTCCATTTTGGATGTAATTTATTTTATTACATCTTTGAACTTCCATATTTTTGTTGTTAGTTGTCATGATATTACTCTGTAGCACATGTTGACCACAATAATGTATAGCCCAAAATTACCAGAGTATGAAACATCTGTAAAAAGGTTGCAATAGCCTTACCTTTTCTACTTTGGGCACTAGTACTCCTTGTATGTGGGAGGGTCCCGGTAATGGGGGCTGTACCGGACTGGCTGGTTCACTGTGGAGGAGAGCCGCTGATACGTTTGGAGGCGTGAGACAGGACAGCGGAGAGGACAGGGGCAGGAGAGGTCTCGATGCTGGGGAGGAGAGCGGCGAGGGTCCCAGGCTTGGACCAGGGGACACCATGGACAGAGGACGACCTGACTGACGAGAGGGAGAGCAGCTCTGAGAACGCAGGGGAGAGACTGTGGGACGCTCAGGACTGCCGGCAGGAGGACTGTGAACTGAAAACACAAAAATATAGATTAGTATTATTTACAATCATTTCATTCATTCATCTTCTTTTTTATTTATGTTAGGGTGACTGGATTTACCCAGCAGCTATGGGTCTTAAGTGGGCAACACCCTGGATCATAGTCAGTTCAATGGCTGGATAACTGTGGACTAAAATCACAACGATACACAGTATACTTATTACAGGACTGAACAAGGTCTAAACCAGGATTAAACTTCTAAACCAGGTCTAAACTAGGTCTAGAGCAGGATTAAACAGATCTGAACCAGGACTAAACAAGGTCTAAACCAGGACTTAACTAGGTCTAACCCAGGATTGAACCAGGACTAAGACAGGACTTAACCAGGTCTAACAAATTACTACAAAAATATGTTTTCAATCATTGATCTTGTTTGGCTTGAGCCTATCCTTGCAACTATGGGTCTTAGGCGGGGAACACCCTGGACAGTAGTCAGTTAGCTGACATACCAGTTCTCCTAACATATGCATGCCTTTGGACAGTGGGAGGAAGTTTTAGAGAACCCACAGTAACACGGGGAGGACATACAGACTCCACTGGCGCTATCAAACTCGGACTCTTTCTTCTTGCTAATAGACTACACACCAAGCAACAGTTGGTATAGGTAAAAATCAAAATTAACTAACTGTTCTCTTTTTGTCTGGAGAAAATGTGCTAACTTGATATATAGTATTTTATGTCTACACTGGATGTGGCAGTGTCAAGGTAGATTTACTGCTTCAAAAACATCACATAAATAGTCAGAGGAGTAACTGAATTTGTATCTTAGCTGAGGACTATAATCTACAGTTCAACAGCAGTGAAAGGCTCAGATGTCTGCAGATAAGACTTAAAAACATTAAAAAGCTAACGTTTATATAGAGTTCAGTTCAGATATGGCCTAAAGCATAATCGAAAAAAGCCATTGGAGATTTAAAACCGCATTTAAGAGCTACTTCCTGCTTTTCAGTCATAGTATAAAGTCAGATACACAATCTCTTCTTCAGTGTTGTTATGTTCCCACCATCACATCATCCTATTTTACAAGAAAGCCCTATAAACACTAACCACAGCAAGTCTAAACTGAACCTTGAAGAACTCAAAACTGTGCTGTCCTTCGTTTGGCATACTTGTCTCAGCCTTTAATCCCCGTGAGGACGCCGGGTGCTTGTGAGGATAGGGTAAGCACTTCATTCTCTCACTCTGTACACAGCATAACAGCCACCTGCTTCAATATATTCCAGAGGCTTTGGCAGAAATCCCACAGTGAGGCAGGTTTGTTGGTCATGTGATAAAACCAGTATTGGGGTTAGGAATGGCATTTTTTGGGTTTTCAAGGTTTCAAAATTGTATTGTGTATATTGTATACATTTTTGGTGGGCATTTATCACCATCTGGACCCAGGTTTTTACATTATCTTACCATTGTGACATAAGCCCATTGCCTGCCTACAGTGTCTTCACCTGGTTTAGTTCCACAAACCTGATCTCAACACTACTGAATTTATTTGGGATTAGCATGGATAGACAGAAAGATGTGAGCAGTCCACATTGATGAAATGGTGGGAAGAACCTACATATGTGTACAGGGAAAGTGTGTGGTCACATGATCACTTTGCATTTAGTAAACTCATAAAGTGCATGTTTTTTAAACCTGCCTAAAACATGCTTTGTAATGGGAACCAGATTGGTGTGTGTCTGTGAGAGAAAAGCAGAAAGGGGAACAAGGTCTGCAGCATCATTACGCCTCCATAAAACAAAATCACAGTGATGTCATTCAGCTGCTAGTGTTGTGTGGGACTGTGGGAGAGGTACCATTTTAAAATAAGCCTAAACCAGCTCTATGCTTTGTATAAAATAGGACAAAGCAAGGTCTAAACTAGGACTAAGCCAGGACTAAACCAGATCTTAATGAGGACAAATCCAGACCTAGACCAGGACTAAACCAGGGCTAAATCAGGACTAAACCAGATCTTAATGACGACAAATCCAGACCTAGACCAGGACTAAACCAGGACTAAACTAGTATTAAACCACATCCAAACCATTGTCTTTGTGTGCATATGTTAGACTGTGGGAGGAGTCCCATTTTATACAACTAAAATGAGCCTAAAGCCAGGACTAAACCAGATCTTAATGAGGACAAATCCACAACTAGACATGGACTAAACCAGGTCCAACCTAGGACAAAGCCAGGACTAAGTCTAAGCTAGAATTAAAGAAAACCAGTTTTTGTGCATTTACTGTATGAGCATGTGAAAGCAGTAGGATATCATAGGCCTAAACTATAACTAAACCAGGTCTAAACTGGATCCAAACGAAGTCTAAACAAGAACAAAGCCAGGACTAAAACAGGTATTAAACCAGGTCTACACCAGGTTTTAATGTACGCATGTGAGACTGTGTGAGAAGTCCACTGTTGTATTGAATTGTATGTTATTCTTGGCAGTGTTTGCGTAGTGTTTCCTCCTCCAGTCTCTCCAAAAAAGAAAAAAAAAACATTGCCATTATTCTCCCATGAAAAAGTACAAAGGAAAGCAGAGAAATGGTTGTTGTGGAGATGAATAGACGCTGAGTGACGAACAAGGTTGATTTAATCTAGAGTAGACCTTACAGACACTGAGCAGCAGGCACAGGCTGTACCATAACATAAACAGCGGAAACTGTTGTGACTGTAACTAATGTGGCTGGCTGTGCACAATTATTCAACAATGTTATGTAATTTTCATGTAGCGTATATTGAAATCTGATTTTAAATAGGGGTGTGAAATATAATATAATATATAATTGTATTATAATTTATAAACCGTATTGTATTTTTAAATTGTATCTTATTGTAATTGTATTTGATTTTGTATCATTGTAAGGCGACCTTGAGTGCCTAGAAAGGCGCCTAAGAAAAAATAAATAAAAAAATATTATTATTATTATTATTATTATTATTATTATTATTATTATTATTATTATTATTATTATTATTATTATTATATGGCGATAAAAGATTGTGTTGTGGTATGAAGTTATGTTTTTATCTGCTAATCTGGGAAGATTTTTTTTTGCCCTGTTCGTCATAATTTTTACAGTAACAATGCTAGAGTTCATATTCATAAAAAAATAAACATGATAAACATTGTCTTTTGGCTTCTGTGTAGGACAAGAAACACAAAGCCAACCAAAATGGTGATAAAATTGAATTGGGATAATATATTTTTACCATATCACGCAATTATTTCAATTTTTTTCCCCTAAATGCATGGGTTATACACATTTATCCAAATTATTTTCATATCACATCACAGATTTTAATTGAGATCCTCAACAATGATAGATACCACTCTGTAGATACCACTGTGCCCTAACTGTTGTCTTTGTATCAAGTTAATGTAGCCCAGCCCAGCCCCTTGTTCACTACACCACAGATCTGGCATTAAGCATTATTATTATTACTATTATTTGTGTCTTTTGACAAGTCTTGCATAATGTAAATGAATATCTGATACACAATCTAATGCTAATGCTTTCATTACAAGCCTTACGACATCATTACCCACAACACACACTTTCTTTCCTTTGTTGCTCTGAGCTGGCTGTATCTAAATACACACTGCAGCTGTAGTTGAGTTGAGTCAGACTGTCACATAGTGTAAAAGTCTTTCTTTTCCGCTTGTATTCCCTGGAGAGATGTAAACAATCATCTGTCCTATGGGCTGATATCACCCTCTGACAGCTGCTTGTTATTCATATAGGTATATGTGGAGAGGTTACAGCTACAGTGAGAAACCTTTGATCTTTGAAATTTTGATTATTTTCAAATTGGAAAACATTTGACACATACATATTTGATTTTTCACTATACATATAGGGTACATGCAACAAAATTGCATATATCAGATGGAGGGTTAGTCCTGAACCACTGCGACTGGCAGGAACACTCCACAGAGAATGGCCAGAGTGCTAACCACTGCACAATTTTGTGATGAAAAGGAAACATGACTAGCCAACTATATAACTACTATGATGCAATGCAAATAATGGTAAAAGTTTGATAATGTGGTAACAATGGCTGGAGAAAACAAGTGCAACATTAATCTTTAGTGAAGCTACTGTTTGAGTCCATATATAGATCTGAAAAGTGCTTAGTGAATAAATCCCTTTATATTACTCCTATATCCTACAACTGTGTGGATATGCTTACCCAGCTGCATGGAGGTGCGGGCCTGGTTAACCGTGTGCTGCCCGGACCGCAAGCAGTTCTTGAGTTGAGCGGCAGCACTTTGGGGCGAGGAGGCGGGGCTTGTGTTGTTGATGTTGTTGTTTATGAGAGGAGTGGACGGTCGTGAAGAAGAGGACGGGCCCGGCGACGAAGGGTCAGAGAGTTTAGGACTACTGCCACCTACTGGACTGGAGAGACAGGAGCCACGAGGGGAACTGACGCCGAATGGGGCCCTAAAAGAGAGAGAGATTTGAATTTTACAGAAGGTAAAAAATGATGGGAACTTGGGTGACAAAAAGGAATAAAAAGCAATATCAGCAGACACAATATCCCTTGAGCTATTGGGGCGGCAGTGGCGCAGTGGGGTAGGCGCTCGCCCCTCGACCAGAGGGTTGGTGGTTCGAGCCCCCGTCTGAGCGCACACTGTCGTTGTGTCCCTGGGCAAGACACTTAACCCACA
>JAVQKC010023868.1:0-10480 GCA_036025475.1 Philypnodon macrostomus | reverse complement strand
TGGGTGTGGGTGTAGGTGTGTGGGGTGTAGGGGTGTGGGTGTGTGGGGTGTAGGTGTATGGGTGTGGGGTGTGGGGTGTAGGTGTGTGGGTATGGGTGTAGGGTGTAGGTGTATGGGTGTAGGTGTATGGGTGTAGGTGTATGGGTGTGGGGTGTAGGTGTGTGGGTGTCAGGTGTAGGTGTATGGGTGTGGGTGTGTGGACTGGCACTCCCCTGAGATTCTCCGTGACATGTTTCTGACTAAAGTCTGTATATTTTTTGGTACAGTGTTAGTTTAATTACGGCTCTGTGGAGGTTGTTAATTATCAATTACCAAATGAGTTGATCATTATTTCAGTATCAATATTAATCTGATTAGTTGTTCAGATTATTATTTTATATCATTCTGGACTAACGTTAGATTGCTCTGGTTAATCCAGCAAACGTACGAGCAACTTCTAGTGGATCAGAAGGAGCTGCAGACCAGTATCAGTGAGTCCCAGACTATGACCCAGATGTTCAAGAAGAGAGCTGAGGATCTGAGAAAAGCGCTGGAGGAGGATCAGGAGCTGAACGTGGAGTCCATCACACAAGAACAGGTCTGGAACCGTACAAGGGGGGGTCAAAATATTATATCTGTATCTATATGATTTGAGCAGAGCATAAATGAAATGACGTTTGTGTGTCTGAGAAATTTTTATGGAAGGTCAGTGGTGCAGTGGGTAGGTGCTCGCCCTTCAACCAGAGGGTCGGTGGTTCGAGTCCCCGCCCAAGCACACGCTGTCGTTGTGTCCCTGGGCAAGGCACTTAACCTGCATTGCCTATGAATGAATGAATGAATGAATGTGGTGGTGGTTGGAGGGGCTGTAGGCGCAGACTGGCAGCCACCCCCTCTGTCAGTGTGCCCCAGGGCAGCTGTGGCTTACTAGTAGCTTACCACCACCGGGTGTGACTGTGGAGTGAATGAATAATGTAATGTAAAGCATCTTTGAGTCTTGAGAAAAGTGCTGTATATTATATTAGAGTAGGATTTGTTGTGAACTATTGATTAAATCTGAGCATACACTGACAATCTATTGTGGTTGTGTGCATTGTGTAAAACATTGTGTAAAACCCGAAAAAATCAAGAAACCATTTAGCCTTTAGGCCAATGCTACAGAAGTATCATACTTCCCCTTTAAGAAAGTCCAATCAGGAATGCATTGAGAACATTTAAATCCCTTTTTTCCCTGGATTTCTGTGGCCCAATGGTTTCAAAATGAAATACACAATCGCACACAGACACATACTGACACAATACCGTTGTGCCACCCATGAAGGAGCAATTATTGTGGGCTGGTGGTTCTCCCAGCAGTGTGCATGACCTGTGTTGAAACCAGAGGTCACTTGGTGTTAGAGCCAAATCTATGTCTTCACTTGTTTTATTTTCTTTCTTTCTTTTGTTTTTCCACTGAGAAATACACACACCATCCATCAAGTTTGTGTTGTGTGTTGGATTCCACTGGTCAGTTTGTGTAATGCTTTTCAATAGGGCCACTCAACTTGACTTATGAGTCCAATGGGAACATTCATAACATTTGTCAATAATTGATGATTTTTTTAAATTTTGAGGCAAGATTAGTCAAACCTTAACCTTAATACTACTGCAAATACTACTGCATACCTCCGAAACTGCCATTGCCTCTGTGTAAGGTTTGCATTGGCAAAATTTATATTTGGTCCATATCTTGCTTCAATTCATGTTTTTTTTTTAATTATTCCAGGAAATGTTGAACCAATTGATTTACTTCCTTGTAGCCTTTAAAATGCAATATTTTGAAATTTAATGAGACGCAATTCACTCATGTAGCTACAAGCCATCCTTATATCTCCTCTAGTTTATATCAACCCCTCACCGCTGCTCCACAGAGGTCCCAAAATGCTGGAAGAGACTCATCATACCGGCCTCTGAAAATCTTTAGCATACAAATCACCTCAGCTGCTTTTCGCTTTGCTGTTATTCACTTTTTATCTATATATATATATATTTTGCACTGTATGCACTGTGTAAGAATACTGTCACTTTCTCTGCAGTATAAGCAGCTAATAATCCAATGTTGACAGTGTAGACCAGCATGCCAATAACATTGCTTCATCAGAATTTCCATCGATTATGCGAGCACATGGTTAAAATTGCACTAAAGTAAGAAATATAGATGGATTTTGGACACATTTGAGGGTCATTATGACGGCTAAATCAGTGAATGAAGCTTCAGTCATCTTCTCCTTGCGTCTCTTGGTGAAAAGACAGCCTTGCAAGGACAGGTCACCGGTCTTACTAGAAACACAAATTGCGTCTCAATTTACAAAATGGTGCACACCCAAAAAAAAACAAAAAAAAAAACAAAAAAAACACATTTTTCAAAAGACCTGATATTTTTTTTAATCTGACCTCGTTATTTACTCCTAGTGAATTCTGGTTTACATAAGTCTAGCCTATAATAATATAAATTCTGGTTCAGACCTGTTTAAGACAATATTTAGATAAAACAATCATGCGGTTTAAATTTGGTCTAAAAATATAACATGGAAAGACAAATATTTGGCCACATCTTAACACCCACTGATCTACAGCAGACAAATTAGCATGATGTAAACCAAGCCACGCCTCAGTAATCTTGCTCACCTGCTACATCTGTATCTTGTCCGCAGCAGATGTTAGCCAAGCGTCTCCAGGTATTCAGTTATGTTTTAGAAAAGTTGTTACAGTCATCTACAGGCACAACTTTCCTTTGGGGTTTTCCATCATACAGGAAAGACATCTCAGCTGCACAAGATGGCACTTTGGAGGATATATACCGCTAATTAGGTATGATTAAAAAGAGCTATGTTTTGACTGATGAGGAGTTGTTTGATCTGTTGAAATGAAAAAAAAAATAAAAGCTGAGCTCAAAAAGGGCAGATTTCTGGAAAGAAGCTTTTGGAATAGGGAGTGAGTTTATGTGCTGCGATTACCAGTGCATACAATCCATCCTTGCTTATGCAAACAGAGTGGCAGGCGGCAGTAAAATAATCTGTCACCATTTATAGTTTTATTTCACCGCAGAAGGTAATAGCTTTTCCACAATACTTTTATGATACAGACTCCCTGCAAACCTAGGATTACATCATGCTGATTCCATATGCCATCATTATAGTAGAGTTATGGTGAAATATGCATCATTGTATACAGGGCCAGTGGTTGTTAAACTGTGGTATGGATCCCAATAGTGGAACGTGGGCTCTTTCCAGTGGTACTTTGATGCATGGACCACTGCTTGGTTTAGGCTTAGTTTAATCCAGGTGTTAGCGCAGTTTAGACCTGGTTTAGACCTGGTTTAGATCTGGTTTAGACCTGATTTAGGTTAGACCTGGTTTAAACATTCTGTATTTAGTCCTGGTATGGTCTTGGTCAAAACTAAGTTCTAGTTTAGTGCAGCCCCCAAAGGAATGCCACCCCACACCGTTACTGACCCACTGCCAAACCAGTTATGCTGGAGGATGTTGCAGGCACCGGAACGTTCTCCACGGCGTCTCCAGACTCTGTCACATCTGTCACATGGGCCAGTGTAAACCTGCTTTCATCTGTGAAGAGCACAGGGCGCCAGTGGCGAATTTGCCAATCTTGGTGTTCTCTGGCAAATGCCAAACGTCCTGCACGGTGTTGGGCTGTAAGCAGAACCCCCACCTGTGGACGTCGGGCTCTCATACCACCCTCATGGTGCCTTTGTGGCCTGCTGAAGGTCATTTTGCAGGGCTCTGGCAGTGCCCCTCCTGTTCCTCCTTGCACAAAGGCGGAGGTAGCGGTCCTCCTACGGCCTCCTCCACATCTCCTGATGTACTGGCCTGTCTCCTGGTAGCACATCTGGACACTACGCTGACAGACACAGCAAACCTTCTTGCCACAGCTCGCATTGATGTGCCATCCTGGATAAGCTGCACTCCATCTCATGCTACCACTAAAGCACCGCCAGCATTCAAAAGTGACCAAAACATCAGCCAGAAAGCACAGGAACTGTGGTCACCTCCTGCAGAACACTCCTTTATTGGGGTGTCTTGTTAATTGCCTATAATTTCCACCTGTTGTCTATTCCATTTGCACAACAGCATGTGACATTGATTTTCAATCAGTGTTCTTCCTAAGTGGACAGTTTGAGTCCACAGAAGTGTGATTGACTTGGACTTACATTGTGTTCATTAAGTGTTCCCTTTATTTTTTTGAGCTGTATAGTAGTATACAAACGCCTGGCTCATCAACGTAAGCATGTTCACTGAAAATTGCAAATCTTACTTTGGCAAATGTTTGCTAGGTTGGTTTGCCATTACTAACAATATCCACAGCAACCACAATTTATAGCCTACAGTGACTACCTCTAATTGCCATTTTTATTAAACTAAATGGAAAATAAGTCTGAACTTTATTTAATCTAACGTCTATACATTTATTGTGTGTTTTTCAGCGGCTTGTCCTGTGCTGTGCAGTGGTAATGGTCAGTATTCTCGCGGCCGGTGCCAGTGCCACAGCGGGTGGAAGGGCACCGAGTGTGATGTACCGGCCAATCAGTGCATAGACATTCACTGTGGAGGACATGGGATCTGTATCATAGGAGCCTGCATCTGCAACACGGGATACAAGGGCGACAACTGTGAAGAAGGTAAGAAAGTGATTTTGAGTTTCTTTACTTCTACAGTTCTCTGCCTTGTTTATTGACTATAATTTATAGCCATTCAACCCAAGGAATGTCTATTGTCATTGTGCCAACTACACTGCAAAACTCAAACCCACCAACAATGGCCTAGCTGCCTTTTCTGATACATTTCTATTTTTATCAGAATAAGTACCCTGCAACTAGGAACTGATATAAGTTCATTTTTAAAACCATTGTTGTTGTACATTTCCTCTGCTGCAGTTTTCAAACATGCACTGGAGTAAGAGGCACATAGTGTCTGATTGCTGACAGGTACTTGGCTAATCCAGACCAGCTCAACTCATTCTATCCGTGCTGATCAATACTAATCTACTGTTGGCCTTTTATACTCTTACACAAAAACACACACACATTGAACACCACAATGGGCTTTGTGAAATGGAAACACACAATTCTTTTGCCGTAGACCTATTTTAGACCTGGTCTAGTCCTATTTTAGACCTCCTAGACTCCTGCTTTAGTCCTGTTTAAACTTGGTGTAGACTTGGTTTAGTCACACAAACCGCAGCTGTCTTTGGTGCTAATTTTTGGTTTAGACTGGGGTTTAGACCTACAGTATTATAGTTATGGTTTAGTCCTAGTCTAGTTGTTAAGCCCAAGTTCAGACCTGCTTTAATTCTGCTTTATAAATACTTCTAGGGCCCTGGCATTACTGGTTTAGACCTGTAGTTTACATTTGTACTATGAATTACTGACCATTGTCTGAGACTTGTGGGTGTCTAGAGCCTATTCCGGCAACTATGAGCCTTAGACGGGCTAAAACCTTGACATTTTCCAGTTTGTTGCATGGCTGCAACCTTCAACCATACCTTCTCATATTGATTTACTATGGGATGTCTCTTTTGCACACACCTTCTAACCTTCTAATATTGGTTGGCTTTGCCGCTAATGTCCAAATAGCTTTATCTTCATTCACATCATCACAGGTGTGTACAAATGCAAACATAATGCTCTGTACATGCGTGCCCGGGCCAATATGCAAATGGTTATGTGGATCCCAGAGGACAGTAACCAGATTAGTTACAGATTAGCCCACACTAATCCCCTGTGAGTGTGTGTCTATGAGCGGACAGTGAGACAGAGAACAGCCCCGGACAGTGGTCTCAGTCCGTGGTAATCCCATTTGCAGCTGCTGAATCTGCAATTGATGTCAAAGATACAAAGGCACATAGAAGATGTATTTGAATGGAAATTTCTCCGGACTATAGGGTGTGATAAAGTATTGTTGTCTGGAGAACAAGGTGAAAAGGGCATAGTTTCAGGGCTAGATTATTTTTATTATATTCTATACATATTGTGTCTATGTGTTTTAGCCAGACAGGGATTGAACTAAAGAAAATAATAAACCAGTTCTAAAGAAGCTCCAATTAAGGTTTAAACCAGGACATTACAAAGTTAAACCAGGTGTACAAGTCTACATAAACTATAGACTATAACTAAACCAAGACTAATCAAGGTCCAAACCAGGTATAAATAAGATCCAAACCAAGACTAAAACATGGCTAAAGGACTAAATCACGACTACAATGGGACTGAAGTATAAAAACCTGGGCCCTACATCTTGTACATTCTAATGACTGGTTTGGTTCCTATTAGCCGCTCCTCCCTTATTTCAGATCTTTGCTGTAACATATGTGGGAAGGAAGCGTCCAATCAGCTTTGGCGTTCATTAGAAACAGATGCCAGTAGTTTTATTCTTTACATGTGGGCGGCCTTAGAACAGGTACAAAAATAACATTCAAAAAGCAGTTTAATTTAGCCAGCACTGGGTTTGATAACAATGTAAAATAATAGGCAAGACGTGGGACTTAGCTGATATCATTAAAGTATGTCCAACAGGGCACACATTGAGACGGGGAGTAAACAAACCCCCAGAAAGTTGACTTTGCATGAAAACACAAAGAACAAAGGTAAATGGTAAAATGATGGACTCACACTGTTAAAGTAAAAGTTATTTTATACACAGCCAAAGTCAGGTTTGAGACTAAGGGGTGGCTTACTACTAACTTCCCTACGCAGAAAGACTTTTTATATATATATATAGTTTAGACATGGTTTACTGCTGGTTTATACCTGTCTCTTATAGCCTATAGTCCCGGTTTAGTCCTGGTGTAAACCCGGTTTATTCTAATCTTGCTTTACATCTATCCTTCTGTGCACCCACCTCTGGTTTAGTTTTAGTATAGACCTGGTTTGGACCTGGTTTAGTCCTACTTTAGTCCTGCTTTAATGTTGGTTATTATGTCTAGTGTTGCCCTGGTTCAGACCTGGTTTATTCCAGGTTTCTACCATTATTTTTTTTTAGTTCTAGTTTAGCCCTGGTCTTGGTTTAGCCCTAGTTTATATCTGGCTGCTTAGTGTACTCCTGCTTTATGTGTACCACTGCTTCAGTCCTAGTTTAGAACTGAGTTATTCCTGTTTCTTGTAAAGATTCATTCTGTCGTCTGTTCTTTTGATAAGACAGGCGTGTTGGTTTACCTGCTTTACATGTTTCCACTTCTTCCTGTAGTCATCGTCAGGAGTGTCATGTGAGGGTTCTGTGCTACAAGACATGTCACAGTGTATATCCAATCTTTACCTGCTTTTGTCCAGAGTACTTTAGACCAGCATATATTCAGGATATATTATGACTTTTGCCAGCATTTTAGGGAGCTATATATACATTAAAAAAGGCCTATTAGAACAATGCCTCTGTCTATAATTTAACTGTATTTGTAGGCTCCATAGTACCCAGTCCTTTATCAGCCGTACAATCACAGCTACATGATACTTAAAGGAAGGCTCATGTTTAAATGAGGAAAATATTCAAACAAAGAACTGCAATCTGTAACAAAGTGCATTTTCTAATCTGGACAAATCTAGGACATTTTGAGTTACTTCAACCATGTTTCCGCTTAAAACCCCAAGATGCAATGAGATAAAGTAGAGACAATGAGTGCTTTTACTACAAAGATTTGGTGCAGATAAGCCTGGCTCAAGGTGGTTGAAAGATTGTCCAATACTCAAGTTGACCAAGACATGATATACCATAAAGTAACCAGATAGTTACAGGGCTGACACAGAGACAGACAACCATTCAAACTCACGTTCCGTCAATAGAAGAAGTTTCGATTTAACAATTCTAGCACATGCATGTCTTTGATTGATGTAAAAGGGGCAGGAGTAACCGGAGAGAACCTACTGTACTACAGGGAGGACTTGCAGACTCCACTGTGAAGCCTCTCATTGAAGCTATAGACTTCTTGTACTAAACTCCCTTTCCACACAAGACCTCTAATAGTCTATAAGCTCTTTATCTTTTTACACTTGTAGCCGCTAAACCCTTGAGTATACTTAGATTATGGAGAGTGTTCTTTCATTTTTAACTTATACAGCCCTCTTGTCTGTATTTCCTAAATGTATCATCTTTAAAAGTGGCTGGAGGCTGGAGTGGGCTGCATTGATACTCGGTGGATAATTCGATTCAGACTTGCACTATCAATGACCTCTTGTCAATGTGACAAACTGGGCATTGTCCTTTTATTCCTTGTTATTCTATAATTGGTCATCTAGATTTTGGGGGGAAAAGATTGACTAGTTCAGTGTTGAACAAAACTGTTTTATATTAATTTTCCATAAGTCTTCCTCTTACTAACATTACCTGTGTCTCTGTCTGCTCAGTGGACTGCATAGACCCCAGTTGTTCGGCCCATGGAGTGTGTATTCACGGAGAGTGCCACTGTCAGCCGGGCTGGGGAGGAGCGAGCTGTGAGATTGCCAAAGCCATGTGTCCGGATCAGTGTTCGGGACATGGGACCCACAACGCAGAGACCAACACCTGCACCTGTGACCAGAACTGGACCGGCCCCGACTGCTCTCTAGGTATTTGATCCATCTCTGTCCCTTTAGGCATTTCTCATAGACTAGAGTAATAATTATGGACTTTAACTGTGGTGTTGTGTTGTGTTGTGTATAGAATCATATAAATAAGAAATGGGTAGTAGCTCTATATACTGTAGGTATATGGAGGTATATTGGGGTATACAAGATACTCCAATAGTGATTTCCAAGGTTATGAGGTGACACAAAGATCAACCATCTTCTACTCTACAGTAAAACCCATCATGCAGACATAAGTGGAGTTTCCAGTCATACAAAAACATGGTGTTAAATGCAACATTGACTTTTAAGTGAGGCTTAGAGCAGACAGAATCAGTGTAGTCCGAAGTAATGGCCGCTGCAGACGCCCTGATGAAACTCAAATGAAAAATCAATTATCAACTGCACCTGCATCAGTCTGTCTGGGCCTCCTCTTTGTGTGGTAGATCTAGACAAGTTAAAAGCTGCTCTTACTGGATTAAACTGACCATTGTACGTCTATGGACACCTGACAACACCATTAAAAGTTTGTTTCCAAAGGCTACTGGGTGATTCTCCTCATCAATCTAAAAAAGCTTGCACAATAGGCTAATCTTCCAGCTAAGTCATGGCCAAAGTCTGGAGAAGGCTCTTTGGGTGCGGCATTGAAATCACCCACTGCTCCTGACAAACAGACTTCTTGCTGAGAGACAGGACTGCCAATGTTGCTGTGTATTCGAGTTGTCCTCCGAGTTGTTAAATCAGGAATAAAAAAGTTCAGTGAGCAGGACTAGCAGCAACAATGCATTTTCGTACATTTGGTGACTGCAGGTACTGCCCCACAGTACCATGTTCAAAGATAGAGGTTGGTCAATAGTGGACAAATAATGGAAAAATAACACAAGCTCACTAAATATAATTGGACACTTATTGATAAATTTGTTATAACGAGAACAACAACCATATTAATTAGTTTAATATATAAAAAAAAAATAATAATTCACCCTGACATAAAAACTTTACTGTATTGTTCTGTGCGGTAGAAAACTGAGCTAAAATCTGATCCTCTCACTGTAGTTCTTGAGATGTCTTGAAGATTTGTAGTGAACTCGTCAGTTAAGGTCAAGAAACAGGCAAACTATGAGCACTTCAGAGCAGACTGAGCTATTCCTGGTTTTGTGGGCTGTGCGGGACATAGAGAGAACACCTAATTGGCTGTGTGTTTGATGACTCTGACAAGATAAAGCTAAGTGGAGGACTACAAACACACACACACATACGTTATTTCATTGCAATGTTTTTTTAATTCAAGCCATCTGTTCCTGGTCCTTACATTTAGTATTGTTCTTTATCTCCTATAGTGTATAGCTGAACAGCTGTAGCATCAGGGTGTGCAAATGAAGTGGGTGCCAAGATGTGGATAGGAAGTTGATTGACGTGTTCTTGACTAAACCAGGACTGAATTACAAAAGTTCTAGATCAGGTCAAAATAAGAACTAAAAACATCTAAACTGATGGCAATTATTGTTTTAATTACATCGACAAAACAACAATTTTATGGAATCTCGTTGATCCTACATGTGAACTCAAAAACGAATTGCCAGATCAGTTTCAAGTTTTACACACAGGTACATATAGACGCCGAACTAGATTGATTTTGGGACTTCTACGATGCATATTAATTAAGTATTTAATTAATTAATGCCCTGAAGCATTTTAATTGTGCCATTAATCCTCCTGAACATAAACAAAATCACAGGCATTTTGGCACAGTGATCTGGGTTAGTGTATACTTAATGTACATAGGCACATTACAGAGGTCAAATAAAGAATGCCTCTATAGCGCCCCCATGTTTATGACCCCTATGGGACTCTGGACACACTTACTTTGGCAGAGAGCAATGAACCTTGGTACAGTGATTCTCCACAGTGTACCCA
>JAVQKC010023867.1:0-17964 GCA_036025475.1 Philypnodon macrostomus | reverse complement strand
GGGAATTCACTTATACCATTTTCCTTTTTGTTTAGGCATTTATTGCAGCTATCTCATGATGCCTCCCCGCTTCCCGCCATATGACGACATGTTAGCAGCCAGCACATGTTAGCAATCATCACCTGAGCAAAAAAATAAAACAGGCTGGTTGACAAGTTTCTCCAGGAACACATTCCTCTAACCTCTGCTACCTGCTCTGTCACTCTGTTGTGAGGTGCTCTCCAAAGACATTAGGGGCATTTCCTCCAACAAGACACCAGCCTTTGTCAAATCCAATCTGCAGTCAGTTTGTTTACCTAGACCTTTCCTTGTCAAGATTCATTTGATTCAGATGCCAAGAACTAATTCAGTGCTATTCTATAAATAACATTGAATGGTATAGACTTAGTATAAATACTTAATAATGCTTAGTGTGTTTTATGTATTTTCCAACTTGACTTTACCTTTTGAATATATTGAGATTGAATTGGTTCATGTGCAGTAAACAAACATGCGGATGTGTCTGGGCATGAAAATTACAGGCAATTTAAACTGGCATCGATCCAGTAATTACTGTGAAGACATGTAGCTGCCATCATCTGTGCATTTTGACAAGATCAAATATATGCTCCTCTAAGTTTATTCTAGCCTGGATTTGTCTTTCGGCTTTCACCAGTTTCCTAATGTGTTGGGGCCTGCCAGGTACAATTTAGTGTTCGCGTAGAGAATTCTTAAATGTTTTATAAACTGGGTCAACGCTCTACACTAGTTAATTGCAGGATGCAGCAACGACACAAGCTTTGCAGTAAGTTAATGTGGTCAGAAATAGACTTGTCAACAATGTGTCAATTTAAACCATGGTTTTACTGTAGTGGTGTTGCTCGTCAAATACAAAAATGGGGACAACCAATCTATATAAAGCAAGAAATAAATTAGCTACCACACCATCTAAAAGGACACAAAAAAGCAGTTTCCCCCAGAAACTACAGACGTCTTGGATATATCTCTACACGCAGAAATCCCAAAGACCTACTGTAGCTTAGTAGCGGTCAACAAGTACACAAATACAGATATTTTTTACTTGAAATTTGCACAAATCAAGAGACGATACCAATACCGTACTCAAAATGTTTTCATAATAAACTGGGCCAGACTTGAGCAAAGTTGGCTGAGCTTGATAACACGCAAGAACAGACCTACTAACATAGACAATCAGCTGATACAAGGCTTTCACACTAAATACAGCATCACAAGACCAAATGGACGCCAAGACAAGGCACATTATCACAAAGAACAGTGTGTTCGAGAGATGAGTTGTTGTGCTTTTCTGCAACAGAACAGGGCTCTCCCTTAATGTATTATTTAAATAGATTTCTATTGCAATAAAAATCACCAAGAGGCCTAATGAAGAGGCAGATGATAAATAATCAAATACTCCATTGATTGGCACACTCAAATTCTGTACTGTCTGCACACTGCACAGGGTCGGCTACTGACAAGGAGCTGGGGCTAACAAACATAGGTGAAATATGGGGCTGATCGATATGGTAAAAAGATAAGATCACGATTTTATTAAGATCACCATTTAAATTTGATCCCAAACTTAATTCACGTTAGTCACACAAGAATTCATAAAACCATTTTAACTACAAATTCAGTGTACTACATCCAATCAATGTTCTTCCAATTACATCTTAATACTATTTACTAGTTTCCTTTTTTGTTTTTATTAGTGGCATGAAAATAGCTAAACTGGTTTTAGATGGTTGAAAGACAACTATACCAAATAACAGTGCATTACAATTGCTGAGCAACCAAAAGAAAATGTAATTCTACAGCAGAAAACTATATCAAGGCAACTTTATTAGGCAAAACTACCGGTGAGTGAATCTACTGTTCAACCATGTTGGGCTCACATCACATGATTTAATCAATCTATGTGTTTTAGGTTCTCATAACTGTTTGCAGCTATTGCTAGGAAGCTTCTAGGAAGATACAGTTTCACACAACTCTACAATCATGTAAGTGATAAATGTAAGCATCAAAACCTAAAACTACATATTGTTATTTTAACAATAGCAGTAGAGTTTGGCATTTATTTTCAGGTGATGTTATGATTCACAAAAATATTAACTGTTGGAGTAGAATACAAAGACCAAATGTCCATAACAAAAACAGTAGTGCATCCCAGCTGTTTGTTTAGAAACAAAGGTAATGTCATGACCTACATGTGCACTCATGTTCAAAAAGGCTTACACATGTTACCATTCCCAAACACACAGAGGGTGGGTATGTGTCCCAACAAAATACCCCCCAGACTCATTACAGGCTGAGAAGTGAAAGTTTTCCAACGTTTGGCCCACGTCAACACCAACACGTTCCTCTCTGTGGTGTCAGAGTCATAATGGTGGTCGAGGAGTGGACTGGAACAACCATCCAGTTTCTCTAGAGCTTCATTTACACTCTTCCTGTAGGGATAGAGCTTACGAACTACAGTTTCCTTTACACACGACTCGAGAACTTGTCTTTTTATGAGTATGTATCTTTATATTGCACCTACAGTACTGAGTTTCGGAGACATGCTTTTACACAAATTTCAAAAGCCATCAAAAATATGTAATTTAGTATTTATTGGTTTACATAATGCAGAATGCAAAATTCAGAGTTACTGAACCAGGTGAAGAGTGACTAACTAATTACTTTATGTAACAGTGGTAAGGTGCTGTATACATTGTTTGCCAACCCCAACAAACATTTTGTGATCAGACCTACTTCTAGCTATGATCCTTATTCTGCTCAACAAATTTTAAATGACTAAACAAATCAAGGCCGACTCCCACAAAGCCGAATCTGGAGCAAACAGTGTGAGATTTCTTCACGTCTCTAATCCATTTTTCCTGGAGTCACTTCAATATATTATGCAGTTTTCCCACATTTGGTGCACACAATAATATTACTGACTAATTTAACACTTACCACATTCAGCAGATCTAGTCTGGGCATAAATATTGGTTTAAGCTGGAGATGAATGCTTTTATACAATTTGAACAAACCCATGATTCAATGCGCAATCCATGAAAAAAATAAGAAAAATCACTTTTTCACTGATAAAGTCAGTTGTTGATTTCATAACCTCTTTGACCACCAAAGAGATGAACAATGGCAGACACATGCAAAGAGCATTATTGGCTATTGACAAAACAGGGCACACAAGCCACAACAGTACGTGAGTGTAAGGAAGTAGCCAGTTCAAAAAGATCAGCAACCAAAAACGAGTTCCTTCATGATCCCAAACTAGGGCTGCAAAATACATTGCAAAATTATAAGTCTGACATTTTTGCAGCAAATTTATCTAGGAACAATTTCTGCTTAGTGCTTAACTGAACTTTAACTTTACACAAAATCTTATGTGTAAATTAGCAATATTGAATGTGTTAATACAATCCCAAACTCTCCCCAACATCATTATTTACAGTCTCTTTCTGAGAATGAGAAAATACATTAATGACACTCGTAATTTACCACTGCAAAAATGACATATTAAATCAAAGAGTTGACCAGTCCAATACCATAGTTCCCTCTACTTTACCAATATTATTCTGTGTTTTATAAACTTTTTTTCTAAATGTCCTTTAAAAGTAAGAAATGACCTTTTAAGCAAGCGTGTGATTGGAAGTTTGCCATCACAACGTCAACATTCACCCATTCAAGTTCCCAATAATAACATTATATAACCTTTACAAAAAGGTCTAGAGTCTGCAGTGCTAATTCATGTAATAATCAACTTAGTGCCTGGCCTCCGACTAAAAATAGTTATATCAACAGACGAACCAATAGTATGAGTTAAGGTCGCTAAATGATGAACTATATTATTTTTTGGCTGTATGGCTTAAGTGATTGAAAGCATCAATGGTGTGATGCGCAGGATGCAGAAGATTATTCACAACAATTTGTTGGTTTCTGTTGATAAGTGTATAACTGTCTGGTAAAGCTCATCTTCTGTGTCATGCATAAGTTAAGTCACAGATAAGCCCAGAGGAGAAGCTTGCAGAGCGATAGCCAGTGTTACGCAATAACAACACAGAAACTGAGGAATGCGCCTGGCCACTGCACGAAAAACAGCTACCAGTGGGCAATGGGCTCGAGCTTCTCTGACCAGTTTCACAAAACAGGGGCACGAGAAGCGACCTGTCAGGCACTCCGAGCTAATGTCACCACAACACTAAATAAAATACAAATACATGTTCAATGGACATACAACACGCCTGACCAATGTCACCTACCGTTACTGAGGTAGCTTTCCCCATGTCGTGTTACCGTCTCTCTCACAGATGATAAAAGTTGAAAAAATATAGCATATGCTAAGTTTCACGTAGCCACAGTGGATAAAAACAAAAATGAGGGAGTGGCACGCTCCTGGACGATAGTTGCATAAAGCGGATTAGCAGCTAATGTAGCAGGCTAGCGCCTTTAAGTTAAACACAACGGACCATTAGTTGTAACAAACACAATAACCACTCACAAAACAAGTCGCTAGTCCGGATTTGAATGACACTAAAACGACATTATGTTTATGCAACATTATGAAATAATACGTCGCTGTACTGGTTAGCAGTTAGGCAGGCTCCAATCTGTCGACACGACCCAGCATTCAAGTTATGACAACAACTTTTGGTCAGCTATCATGAGTGAATGGCAACTGTCACTGCCCGATTCGAGTCGCTACCAGATTTGCATCCAACATCGTTCTGCGCATGCTCAACACCAGTCTACCATATTGGCTATGGCAAATCAACATGGACAAACAACATTGTTACTAATCGATCTACATTGTATTATATTTAATTAAAAACGTTTGCGTATCACATTATACACACAAAGAGAAATAAATGCTGTGAGCATTAATTTGCCTGAATGTGTTATTTATTTAGCAAGAAATTGCCAACTACAAACAACAAATTGCTACAAGGCAGAGAGCTGAAACACAGACAAAAAAACACTACACCAAATGAAAATAACGCCGTGATAAATGTATAGTAAAAAGCTCTCTTGTTGAAAACGATTTGCAAACAAATAAAAATACATTTCTAGGTCTATATTAGTTTTTCCATGCAGTGTTCTGAGATGATACACAATACAAGATCCCACTTGCTCTTGCAATTTTACTGTATTGACGTTGGTCCCATACAACAACATGCCGGACGCAGATCGGGTAGTGACAACAACCGATACGGAGAGCTAGCATTCAGGCTAACAAGCTTCACTGCAGCAAAAATTCAACGTCAAAAAACTGTTCTGTATAAAGCTGAATCTGGCGAATCACTTACCTTGTCATGACCAAGGTTCATCTGGTTCCGAAAGGTATAATTATCCAGTAATTGTAAACAAGGTTCTCGCTAAATCACAGATGAGCAAATTCAGTTTTGGGAAATGATGGTGCCAACAACTTGCTAATGCTAATTTGCTAATCTTAATTGTGCAATCCCACCCAATGCTCGTTTACTAACTTCAAGTGTGAATAAACAGGCTACCGCACCCTTTTAAAATCTGTCATGTGTAACAGTTGCTCAGGGGAATAGTGTCAGCCAGTTCGGGGCCCAGTGGTGGACTGTCAGGTCTTGGCGCTAGCTGTCACCGAGTTCCAAGCTTCTGTTGGCTAATGGGAAGCTGCTTGCTAATGTCAAGCATCAGAAAGTTTGTCTTCATAGGTTGGTCCCTAAAAATGGCGGCGAGGAGGTTCGTCTCCTTATCACGGAAACGAGGAGCGCAAAGAATCCAAAAGCAGAGAAAGCGTAGGGTCTGTAGGCTTTATCTAAACTGAACGTGTGTGTGAGAGAGATATGTTGCGCCCAATACTGTCCACACAGCTGCACCCCGCAAGGTAATGTTGTGTTGCCCCCTCCCCAATCTGAAATCTGCAAGTACACTGTGCACTGTACATTGTTTTGTTATATTTCATAGCAGGTAGATTATTGTACAGTCCTGAACAAAACTCCATAGTTGTGCGTCTTAATGTACTTTCTTTCACTGAGCTCTTAACCTGATTAGCAGTTTCAATTCCTAGTCTGGCCTAGTCTATAAATAGCCAGCTACTGTCAAGTACTACGTGTCAGCATTTAGCCAAATTATGAATGTCATATTTGGCATGGAAATACACGATATTGATTCCACAGTACGGCCTAAACTGGGAGGTTTACAATATAATGTCATCAAATAATAATCCGTAATAAAAGTCATATGTTCATTTTAATATGTGTATGTAAATTTAAAGTATGCATTTTAATATTTATTATTTAGTGTCAATATAGTGTTTTTATTTTAATGCATAGGCTATAAGTACGCTGCGTATTATTAAGAACAAAGAAATGATAAGTAAATTTCAGATTAATACACATATATAATGTGATCACCTGAAATCATCTCTCATCTCATAATTAAAGCAGCTATAATCTGTGCCGAGGACATATAGGATGTGTATAATTTGATGATGTGCACGGCATTGGCAGCACAGAGGTTAAAGATGAGCATGCCATAACAGGCTGCGGGTTTGCACCAATCAGCGTGCAGGATGAGGCTTTCAGAGCTGTGATTGGTTATGTGGTAGCCCTGTTGTCATGATGATGGGAGTCAGGCCCTGTCTGTGTGGTCTGTATCCAGGCGCAGAAGTGCTCTGAAGCCAAAGACATGGATGGATGTACGGAGGAACTTAATGTCCTCTCACACACTGAGGGTACATTACTATATTTACACACTGTAAACGAGCTTACAATTATTTACATAGTGTTGGAAAAGGGGTTTTGAGTGTGAGAAATAGCTAAGTTATATTTCACTACCAGCATCCTAAAGCATCAATGTCGGCATCAGTCCCAGCATTGATTCATTTCGTCACCCTTCAATCAATCGCATATCCACTGTTTACAAATTTATAGGCCAAGACCATTTTCTACACGCTATTTTGTCAATGCCATAGGCTTTTGGAGGCCATTTCTTTAAGGTGCTGCCTCCTCAACCACCACAAGGCGGCACACGTGTAAAGGTTTAGAAATGCAGTGCAGTGATTTAGAACTGATTTGAAGATGGTTTGAATTTGTGTTCATTTATTTGTATCAGATCACTGCAGAAGTAGATTTACTGGTGGATGTAAAATAATAAAAGTACAGACTATGCATATTTTATGTACATACAACTGAAAGGACTGCTTCTTTATAAACAGAACATTATTAACTAAGGTCAGTCATAGGTAAACCTCAGCACTTAAAACATTTAATGAACCACAATAAAACACAGTGTACAGCTGAACATTTGTCGCCTCTCACACTGAAACAGGTAAAAGACTGCAGCACCACAAGCTTACAGTGAGGACAAGAGAAAAAGAAATCCGGACTGATAATAATACAATAATAAGCCTGTCTAGCGCTAGCATAATAAATACACTCACAATCACTGCTAAAGGAGCAATACAGCTGCAGACTGCTCTAGAAAGTATTGTGGTTTGCTTGACTGCATTTGTGGGATTATATTAAATGGAAACTTGCAAAAGCATAATTAACAGCAATTAAGTGCCTGGCCGAGTGCAGCGCAAAGCCTAGTAGTGGAATTTGATTAGTTCTTAAACCTATTGAAAGTTTGTGCAGGCACTTCTAAAGTCATTTTGCTAGCCATCATCTGTAGCTAAAATTTGAACAGTTAAGGAGAGGTAGAACTATTACCAGAAAAGAAACTGGAAGTCTATTCTTAAAAATATATAGCAAACGTTTTCTTGCTTAAACTTGCTTTTGCAAGTTTTTACATTTTCTCTGTGTAATTACACCTTAAGTCAAACTGGAAATAAGTGTAAAAAAGCACTTGACTGACTTAATAGGAAAGACAGTAAACTCCTGTAGCTCACTTCACTGTTATTGTACTTCTCCAGTTGTGTCACATCAGTTCACTGAGCTCTGCTGCCTCTAAGTTCTTAAAGAGGTAGGACTTTCAGTTACAGTACTTAGTCTTCACCACAACACCGTCCCACCCAGGCTCCTTTAACAGAGTCTCCATTTAAACTGCCTGCTCCGGACACACTAGCTAAGCACTCATGACTAGACTGGACCTTGCTCTTCTCTTTCTTACCTCTTTCCTTCAGTCTAGCTTTTCTAAGACTTATTAGGTCTTGCTCTTGGGAAGCTCACTGATCTTAACACACATACACACACAAAAGCTCACCGAAGCCACCCTGGTTACAACTTTAACTTAACAAGTGGCTTGTTGCCTTGTAACATCTTCCCTCTTCTCTGACTCTTTTTTCTCTGCTTTAGTGTCTTCTCGTCTGACTGAGAAGCAAGCAGACTTTAGCAGTTGGGCTCCTATTGTTAAGTTCAGCCTGGTTCAGCCCACTTTAGCCCAGCTCAGAAAGGCCGGGATGTCTCTCACTGGAACGTTGCGTGTCAAGGCCTTGACACGCAGATTACGGTCTTCGGTGAGAAGTACAACTTCTCTTCGCAATCTCACCGTTCCATCTGTTAAAAAGGGACAAACCAGTAAACTGTCAATTTACTACACTCTATTGTACCGTTATAATAAAACAAAAACAATCAAATATGACTTACTTCTCTGATCAGGCATGAAATCTTTAGCTTTGTCATTGCAGTAATGAAGACAGCATGACAGGATCACATCATCGTTGTTGCCCTAATAATAAAAAAGAACAGAGAATGCTTAAAACGTTCATAATAATGATACAAAATTTGCTACTAAACATTTGCCCACATGTTGTCCAGATGTGTCTTCACTGCGAAAGGCGATTGACTCAAGCTGGTTTCCTCGACTGGTGAGGGCTCTGAGGCAGGGCTCCCGGGCCTCAAACCCTTTCTCCAGAAAAGCCACTGCTAACTTCGCCTTTTCCTGCACAGCCTTTATGTGAGCAGCGCTGACATTAGAATTTGAGCGAGTGCCTGCACTGCGTCCACCTGATCCCACCCCTCCAAAATTGTCCTGGCCTTTGGCCAAGCCATCCAGCTCTGTTATCACTGCGGAGAGAAAACACAACCCATAAGCATGGATAAACATTGACTTCCTGTTTATAGAGTTCTGTATGTGTGAGGAACATATACAACATACATAATCAGCAACATGCAGTTAAACCTTTGGCCTTACCTATAAGAGGTATAACTATAATGTAGGTACCACACTGGAGCAGTTTCCTCAGCCCATCTAAATGATCAACAAATGCATTGGTGTCTGGAACCAAAAAGACAGGCTGCACTTCCAGCTCCAACTGTCCACCTGTCTGCAGCACAGCCTGGACACAAAGGAAATTAAGAGACAGATAGATATAATGTTTATCATCATTGTTCACCCAAAAAGCTCCTGGTTACCTGTATTTTATCTCTTCGCTTCTGTTGTTGAGCCAGTTTGTTGGCCAGAGCATGGCGCCGTGCCCTCAGCTGTTTAATGTCATTCTCACTGTCCCCTGCCTCTTCAATGTCTTCATCTGCTTCTGACACAGACACAGATGACTCTTCTTCAACAATCACGTCATCCTCCTGTCAAGGGAATCCCACAAAAACATTGTTAGCACTAGGATTGTAGCTTACAGATTGGTGAACAAGAGTTGGATGTGAAGGATATTCTAGCAATGGCAGTTACCGCTTTCTTTGTGGGAGATACATGCTGGCCTGTTGAGTCTTTTGTGTTTGTGGGAGGACAGGTTGCCACAGAAACATATTTGCCTCCTTTGAAGGCCAACAGAGGTTCTTCCTGTCCGCACAAAGCTTCAAGGAAGTACTTGAGGACTGTCACTCTTTTACAATCAGCTGCTATTGTCTGAAAAAACAAATGTGTAAATAACACACCACAAGAACTTAGTGCATTAATATCACAAAATGTTTAATCTGCTACACATTTGTAATACTACACAAAATTTTTATAACAAAACAAGATATAGATCTCACCATGTTTGTTTGTCTGTCTGTGTAACATGGCTCCTGTGGTGCTGCCAGCAGCGGCACAAACCCAGCAAGCAGCCAGTCTTCCTTGAGCTGCAGCAGAGTCAGCTCCTCATCTCCTTCCATCTCATCCGAGTCCACTTTGTACAGAGGCACCTCCTCATGGTCTACACGGGCCAGCACATTACATAAGTCTGCCAGGCACTGCCACACGTCAGGGCTGGACCTTCATCACAGGAGAAAAGACAGTTATGCATCCATTCAATTCTGCAATATGCAATTTATGGCAACATACTGACTCTATGTTGCACGGAGGGGGGTTCCATTGGTCCGGATGTCCCAACATCCAGTCAGACCAGACCTTGATGCTGGGCAGTAGTTCTCTTAGGTCCAGTGAGAACATAGAGACCCTCACCATAGCCTCCTGTTCTTCTCCTCCATCTGCTGTGGATACTGATTCTGTGTGTGAGCGAAAGAGAAGATCAACATCTATTTTTTTTTTAACCATAATGTTCAGATGATGATGCCACTTTCATCACCTGCATGTGTCTCTTTGAGGAGATCTGCACATCGCTGCACCAGCAGAGCAAACATCCCAAGGCCAAGGGCTGTGCTCTGCTCCTGTAAAACAGAGCGTGCTTCTCCCTCTTCACCTGTCAACCAAGAAGTGACAGGTAAACACTTTGACACATCATTCAAATGTGGCAAATTGAGAGGGCCTAGAATAAATCCGATCAGAATAATTCTAGGCCCTCTAGAACAATTTAACAGTTACACCAGATCAATATTTATGATTAAAGTATATTTTTCAAGACTACAGTAATGAATGAGTACATTCTTTCCTAGATAAATACAAACATGAAACACACTTTAGACCCAAAATAGGTTCCTGTGTACAGTGTTACAGATCTTGAAAAATGTATGAAGGATTTTAGTGTTTCTTATTAAGCTGTTTTCACGCCTGAAATACTCCGCACTTAGGATGTATTCTATTATATTATCTGGTTTGCAAGTCTGGTGTATTTGAACCATCCTGAGATTGGTTTCACTCTTCTCTCTCGTACGCTTGTAAACGTCTGTCACTTCCTGGATGCGGACGGAGTCTGCTGCTTTTTGCCGGACAAAAGTCCAACTGTGAAAAGTAAGTCTGGACCCAACAGTGCAGGTGTGAATTCACCCTTAAATACCTCGGCTGTGAGCATTGTGGACCGTGAACATGTTGATGGTGATGATCTGCAGCATGTGAGTGCAGCCCAGCAGAGAGGGGCCGTGCTGAAGAAGAGTTCCGAACTCTTGCAGGACGCGCTTAGCCACTCCAGGGAAGGACTCCATTCTGTAGATGAACAAATGAAAGAACAAAAGTATAGTGCAGACATGAATCAACCATAACCTCTTCATTCAAACTATGAGTCACAACATAGAAAACCTCACTCACCCCACTTTAGTGAAGAGCTTTCCATGTGCATGCAGGAAACTCAGAATGAATCTTTTATTTAGCTGTAGAAAAGAGGAAGGACAAAGCATGAGTAATCAGGCAATTCTTGTTTGGCTCTAAACAACACATGACCAGAAAGCACATGTTTCATAAAGAAGGAGCAGAAATCTGTGGCTGATGATAGCATTTAAAAAACACTTTAAAACAAAACTATTGATCTCTTTCAAATTACCTTACCTCTGACTAACTATAGAAGAAAAATAAATTGTGACAAAAGGAGCTCTTACATCACTGGCGCTGAGGCTGCCCAGCTCTCCGTCCTGTTCAGAGTCTCTGCTGGACTCACTGCCCCCTCTGTGGGATGGGGTGGATGTTTTTCCACTGGGACGAATCCAGATCTCCACACGGGCCCTGTCCTCGCCCCGCCCCTGCCCCCTCACCAAGGGGCCTCTAGAGCTACCATCACTCTCATGCTGCCTCTTCCTCTCCAGTTGCTCTGCCTTTTCAATAAATGACAAGCAATGTGTTGATACCAACCAGTGAATTAATGTTAGAACATATAAACGTATAATACCTTGCGCTTGGCGTCCTCAAATAGACTCATTAAGGCCTCATTTGCCGTCAGAATGGGGTTAGAGGCTGCCAAGCTCCGCATGTAATAATACACAGCATCCAACTTCCTTTTCTGTAATAAGAGGAATAAAGCCATGAGAAGTGACATTTATATACAAATTTCCACAAAAATGGACTTACTGTGTAGACTGCCAGCAGAGCTAGCTGGTTATATGGCCGACCATTCTTAGGAGCAATCTGTTGAGCTTTCAGATACCAGCTGGATAGAAAAATAGAAACACTTGGATCAAATAGTCCTCCACAATAAAAACACTTTATCAACCAAATAACTTGACTGGCCTTGTACAATCTTGATAGTTTCAGTGGGCGCTCACCTGCGTGCTTTGCCATAGTTTGCAGAGTCACTGGCCTGTTCTCTGTAACGAGCTATATCTCCTTGACAAATCATACAGCGCTGAGCACTGATGAGTGCATATTTTACCTGAGAAGGTAGAATTTTTAAAATTGACATTTACACATCTGTGCAAATAGCCTAAAAACAAGCTTTTTAAAAAATAAAAGATCACAGTTTTACCACTTTGCGTAGCGGTCTTGCTCTTATAGCCACACCATCCATATAATCTTCTAGTTTAAACTGATAAACAGTCTGCAGTTTTTGAAGAAGTGCATCAAAAAACATTGCTCCCTGAAAAAGATATAATCAAATATCTTGTCTTATTAAGATTATCAGTAAACCACTTTGCACAAATAACTTACCTCATCAAGCAGTGTGAGTAGCATATTTCTTATGCTGGGACTACTCTCAAAGTTGGGGTCTTTGAGGAGTTGACGAAAGCGCTCAATGACTTGATAAAAGACGTTCTTCCACAAAGCCTGGTCCACACTTTGAGAATCTGAAAACTCGATATCTGTGAGAATCACCTGTTCATACAGTGACAAGAGGTCTGCCCTAGAAAACAAATGGCATTATTAAATGTTTATAATACTTTAATACAAGGTATTTATGTGACATCCTGATAAATACACAATCTTGTTCCAGTAAATACTGTACATGAATAACAATGTATACTTTATTTACAATGCACTACCCTTCAAGCTCACCTGAGCTGACCCATCCGCTCCAGGCCGTCTGCACTGAGCCTGTCCCGAGACAGGAGGTTACCAAGCTGGACTTCATGAGTGTCCGCAGCCCGGAGCAGTCTCCCCATCTCCCCACGGGCCTGTTGTTCTGCCTCCTCAAACGTCATAGTGCTGCCTGTAGCTGGCAGTACATACCCTACTCCTCTGTACGGCCCACAGAACTGCCCTACAGTGGGACCTGGGTACATATTATTAGGTGAAGCTATCTGATAGGAGCCCATGTGATAAGGATAGGCGTAGCGCTGGTTGGTGGGAGTGCTGGGGTTTTGAGGGCTGCTTGAGGAAATGGGATAGCAGTAAGGATTATCAGAATTTTGAAACTTATAATAAGCCCTAGCTGCTGCCTGCTGGGATCGAAAGTGCTCCCCCTGCTGGACCGGGGGACTGCCTGCCACCTCATCATCTGTGTCTAAAAAGTGAAGCTGTCCGTATCCCGAGCCTGACTGAAAATAAGCGTGCTGCTGATGTTGTGAATGCTGCTGGATGTTCTTGAGAGCTGGTTTTTGAGCTGGGTTATTCGGATCCCACAGTCTCCTTACACCTCCCCCTCTACCTCCTCTGCTTCTTGAGGCTGCTCCTCCACGAATTCCCCCAAAAAGCAGTCTCTGGCCGACCTCATGTGAATGTGTATGTGAGATGTCTGCCCGGGTCGGGAGCACCAGGATACCACCGCCCCTGCCGCGAGGAGTAACGGCCTGTCTATTATGTTGTGTGTCCCCACTATGAAACGCTTGCTTATCCATAGACACCTTAAGGATGCCTCTATTTCCTTCTTTGCTTCTATTCGGTCTGATTCTGTCCTCTCTGCGTCTTTCTGCACTCAAACCTTTTCCGCCACTTCGATTATTTTTCTTCCTTCTGTCCTCAACTATGTCACTCCTCTCACTCCCATCTAGTGACTCAGTATCAGATTCTCCATTTGTGGTCCAGCTTTGCAAATGTGTCCTTCTGTTGCCTTCTTTTTTAGTAACCAAAATATCTTTATCATTGTGTTTGGGACACCTCTTATTCTCTACGTCCAGACTGCTGGCAGAGCTGCTGCTGTACGTTCGATTTCTTGAGCAACGTATGTCAGATTTAGAGTAACGTTTGGAGTTTGGTGTAGATCTTTTATTATCAGTTCTTTTGACGGGCCTGTTTCCATGCGTCTCAGTTTTAACATTTTTTACTCTCGGGTCTCGTGGCCCGTTATTGTTGACATGGTCTCCTTTCCCGCCCTGTTCATTTGATGTGATTGGTTGTACCTCTTCTTTAATATCCCCTTTCTCATTGTTGTTCTTCTTGCGAGTTCCTTTCTTTTTATCGTCGTCCTCCGTCTTCTCAACACTATCGGTTCTTTTGGTTTTATCCGGTTGTTTTCCTTTTTTAGAGATGGCTTCACCGGGATCTTGGCCTAGTGCCACTGATTTGCTTTTTTCTTTTACACTAAGTTTTTCCACTTTCTTTGTGAGTTTTTCCACTGACACTTCTGATGTTAAAGACTTTTTGTCAATAGTTGTCTCATTCCCAGCTTGCTTTGGTGTGGAGCTATTTTTACTTCCCTCCTTTTGTGATGTACTTGGCTGTGGTTGCAGTTCAGGCTTTTGCTCTTTGCTAATAGCGCCACAGTCCTTTCGCCGGCTGCCAGGTTGATAAAATTCTTGGTCTGGTTTTCGAGCTTTTTTTGGCGTCTTCTCAGCCCCGGGAGGTTCCTGTTGGTCTCTGTTGTTTTCCACGCACTCTTTTTCTAGATTGTCCTCTGTTTTAGCGAATGGTGTTGTCTTTTTACAGTTCTGGGTGTTACTACCATCACCTCTAATTCGGTCTTTGGATCTTTTGTTGGGAACAGTTCCTCCATCTGTGGACTCTTGTCTGTCTGACATTTTTTCAGACACAATCTTTTTATGTTCTGTTTTTTCAAGTGTTTCAGAGTCTTCACTTTGACAGGGGAAAGTTGCCTCTCCGTCCTCACTGTCCCGGTGGCGCTGCCCCACAGATGGTTGGTAGCGCTGGAGGTCGGGGCGCTTCCCTTCACGCCTCTTCTGCTGCTTGTGCACTTTCACACTCTCCTGTTCCTGTGCTACGTCAGCGTGTCCTATTAAAAGAGAAAAAACAATAGCTCATTAGCTATCCAATTAAATAAAATGTAAATTTACTACAGACTTCAATATGTTGTATTGACCATATAATGTATGTGTTATTGTGTAGAGTGTGTTGAACATCTGTATTTAAACATATGTGTATTTCTGCTTATATTGTGTATAAACTGTTACACTCCCATAACCGATTAAAATTCAGTGTTTCCCATTAATTATCCCATAAACTTTATTAAGTGTTTTAGGCTATTCTAATACCAATATATAATTACAACATTAAAACATTAGTATTATTAAATTATGTTAAAACTGCGGGGGTAAACGAATTATATCTATACATAATTGTAATTTAATTAAAAAAAAAAAAAAAACATTAAATGCATTTATTACGAAGCGAACATCTCAAGCAAATCTCACAACACAATAACACATCTATGAGAAACTTTAAGATCATAAATAATTGTATGATGATCATTTTGTTGTAAATCAACGTTAAATCAGCTGTCTTTTGACGGTTATTCACTAACAGTACATAAGTTACTTTTTTAGACTTACAGTGTTATCAGTCATATCAGAATGAACTAGCCCACACGTTCACAGTATGCCAAAGTAAAACATAAACACAAAATGTAAATGAATGACAGAGGACTGACAGATAAAGTGGTTGAATTCTTGGTTCTCTGTTCGGAGGAAGCGGGAGTATGAACACAGACAGAAAGCTAATGTGCTAACAACATTAGCCCGAACTTGGGGACTCTATGGCTACTTAATGTTCACTCCAACCGATTGTCCTTTTAATATGACAACATTTTCAAAAATCCTTTCCCAAATAATACATGGTATATCCCCTCACCTTTCTGATTACCGCTAATTTTGACTGAATTAGACGCTTCAGCTCGAAGTTCCGCAGCAGAGATTCGTACTCTGTCCAATTCATCCGCCATTTTTGATTTCACTAAAACAAACACAACAACTACGATGGCCGTATTAGACCAAAAAGCATTGGACCGCAATTGTAGAACAGGGGCGCTTGGATAATGTAGTACACATTATTATTATATTATCATTATTTTAATGTTTTGGCAAACCATTTCGATCAATATAAATACAAAACTAGTTGACATTAGCAACATTATACTACACCTGTGTCGAAACATACAATTAGATCATTGTTAGGCAATTATTTTCTTTCTTAGGGCCACATTAGAATCAAGGGCTGTTAAGGAGGGCAGGGGCAACAATATGATTAGTAACTGTGTATTTAAATGTGCAGCTAATTTGTAAATATTTTCTCTACCAGCAGAGCCCACTGTATAGTTATAAACTCACTGACACCCAATTAATTGTACATTCAAATGCCTTTCAAATTAGGTATTAGACAGTCCAATTCAACAGACCATTTGTATTGATTAGCAACTGTTTTACCAAGTCTGCTGCAGGCGGACAGGGGCTGGTCAAGAGAATGTGGCCCCGATGCCTTCAGAATGCCCAGGTCTGATGTGATCTCCTACTATTTTATCTCTTTGTATAGCCTACTCCAAAATGTAAAAAAATTGTATTAATAAGACATGACATTATGTAATTGTTTTGTCTGGGGGAAGGGAGTCCACGACCACGTTACATAAAAAAGCATATACCCCATAGCCTACAGTACAGTATGAGCAGTTTTGTACAATTACCACTAGGTGTCACGATATCCTATAACAATATTGTTTCGTAGGCTACATTTGAACCAGCTGCATGACCAGCTCCTCTATTCGGCAAACTTTGGATGGTTTGTTTTGGACTATATTTAGGCTACATCAGTTTATTTCAGTGATACATTCATATTTATTTACCACCTTCTAAAACAGTGTATGAGTGTTGCACAGATAGATTTAGCTCATGAAAAGTCTATGTGAGGGAACACAGACTTGTCACCTTTATTTCCCTGGTAACACCCGATTAAAGGGACAGTGTTGTCTTTTACAGAGACAATACTGTGCTAATGTTTAAGTGTTAGGAAACTTAAATATAATACAAATATCTTAGCAATATCAATGCAAGAATCAATGTTTTAAAATGACCAATTGGTATCACAAAATGCAAAGTGAGTTTGTTGTGGATCTGCATCACATTCTGTACAGTATCTTACCATTGTGACATAAGCCCATTGCATTTTAATTTGTAACTGGTTTTGTCCTGGTTTAGCTCCAGAAACACTCACACATCTGTCCACGTACAAATTATTTTCTGATTTCTAGAATCACAGAATTTAGATATGATGGTGCCTGGTTTCGACCAGTAACATCAACATGCAGGTTTAATTGAACTAAAACAATATTTGATTGTTAAGTGTGCTTTTTTTTAATTAGACAAGTGCCTTAATTATACACACACAAACAACAATGAATGCTTTGAGGCACATAATGAGAGTGATATATGGAAGCATATAATAACCATGAAGACTTCTATGTTATATATAAATATAACACAACTTAAAGTGAAAGCTGAGGCTACAGTAAGTCTGTGCAGACCGGTAGTTGTAAAGGGTTTTCGTGTCTGCAGTGGGAAAGCAGGGAGGAGGAGAAGGAGGGGGCTGCCGGAAGTAGTGGGTGGGTGTCTCCCTTGTGTGTGTGTGTGTGTGTGTGTGTGTATGTGGGTGTATGTGTATGTATGTGTGTGTCTGTATGTGTGTATATGTGTGTGTGTATGCGTGTGTGTGTATGTGGGTGTATGTGTGTGTATGTGGGTGTATGTGTGTGTATGTGTGTGTGTGTGTGTGTGTGTATGTGGGTGTATGTGTGTGTATGTATGTGTGTGTGTGTATGTGTGTGTGTATGTATGTGTGTGTCTGTAT
>JAVQKC010023800.1:0-14372 GCA_036025475.1 Philypnodon macrostomus | reverse complement strand
CAATCTATATATATATCTATCTATCTATATATCTGTCTCTCTGTCTGTCTATCTATCTATCTATCTATCTATCTATCAATCTATCTATCTCTATCTCTATCTCTATCTCTATCGCTATCTCTCTCTCTCTCTCTCTCTCTCTCTCTCTCTCTCTATATTTATATATATATATATATAAAATTTGGCTATATATATATAATTTGGCTACTTTGGTACTATGTTAATGACTTTTCTTTCATGTGTATCACTGCAGGACAGGGATCTACGGCCAGAGGAAATGGAAGGTAAGACAGAAACTCTCTGTTCTCTTAGTTCAAGAGTAAATGCTCTATGCTTTATCCTTTACCCTTGTACCAATGTGTTCCTTTACGAAACACATGTGGCCTTAGTTAGTAGTTTCCTGTTGTTTTTTGCAGAGCTGCGTGAGGCCTTCAGGGAGTTTGACAAAGACAAAGACGGCTTCATCAGCTGTAAGGACCTGGGCGAGTGCATGAGGACCATGGGGTACATGCCCACAGAGATGGAGCTGATTGAGCTGAGCCAGCAGATCTGTGAGTAGCCACCAAAATGCACCTGTGGCCAGTACTGTGTCATTTTACAAAGTGAGCCAGAAATGTGACCTACATTTTTCACATTTAATTTGTATACATTTGTATATATAATCAGTCAGGCAATGGGCTTATGCCACATGAGTTATGGTCCAGATCCATTGCTAAACCCTTGCCTCAAACATGTCCCGGTATTGTAGCTCCAAGTACTATGTCCTTTTCCACCTATCCTTAAAAAACCTTCTGGATTTACAAAGCAAATGTGAAACAGTATAATTGATTTGATGGTTAGCTCAATCTGTGACACATTGAGTTCATTGTTTAATGTGATTATATGACAGCTGTCTACCTATCCCTGAATGAACTATGTCCAATCCTAATCATGCACCAATGTCAGCTTTAATAGAACCACCATGTTATTACCTGTTGTTTAGGATTACTCCTAATAGTCCATCCATCTGTTTTTTTTTTTTTACTCCAAATTATTAAATTGCAAAATAATACAAAAAATAACTGAATTTGACTGTGCCATTGGGAAGATTTTTCTTTTGATTTCTCTGTGGTTCTGAAACTATAAATATTTCAATGACATTGTGAGATATCTGTGCTTCTATACCCAAGAGTTACTAGGTCATTCGATGATACTGAAATCTTCTAGGATGAATGTGGGTGTAATAAGTCGCCTTAGCTGTGATTAAGTGGCACTTGTCCAATGCAAACTCATTCTCCTAATTCAGCTGGGATAACTGCTGTCCTAAATACCACCAGCTTACATAACTAACATTGTGTTGTATTTTGTTGTATCCAGGTGGACAAAATGGAATAATATATTAATTAAAAAGCCGCGGCAGTGGGGCAGTGGGTGGATGCTCGCCCTTCGACCAGAGGGTCGGTGGTTCGAGTCCCCCGCCCGAGCACACGCCCTCCCGTGGACCCACCACCCACGGGAGGTACCCTTAAAAGGGCTGGTGCAATGTGGATCGGGCGGTGGTTGAAGGCGGGAGTTCCCTGCTTAGACTGCTGCCTCTGCGACCCGGTTTCGGACAAGCGGAAGAAAATGGATGGATGGATGGATGGATGGATATTAATTAAAAATATTGTTTCATGTTTCTTGTGTGACTGTCCTATAGGTGGTGGCAGAGTGGACTTTGAGGACTTTGTGGAGTTGATGGGTCCCAAGATGTTGGCTGAGACTGCAGACATGATCGGAGTCAAGGAGCTAAGGGACGCCTTCAAGGAGGTCAGCACTGCACATACACTCACTGGCCACTTCATTGGGCAGATCTGATTAAATATCTTCTAGTGCTCATCTTGTGCATTCCGATATTTTTTATCTCTATTCTCCCCTGAACCCCAGCATCGTCAACAAGACATGTTCACATATGCATACAAAACAGGGCTAAACCAGCACCCCACTCTTCTCCATCACCACCTTAGCAGCAGAACAATCTCACGCTCCTCCATCACCACCTCCTCATCAACAGAATTATTCCACTCTTCTCCATCACCACCTCATCAACAGAATTATTCCACTCTACTCCATCACCACCTCATCAACAGAATTATTCCACTCTACTACCATATCTCTCCTCTCTATTACAACCTCAACAGCAGAACCATCTCACTCTTCTTATCTTTCACCCTCTCTGCAGCAGAATCATATCTCTCGCCTCTATTACCACCTCAGCAGCAGCACCACATCATTCTCCTCCATATCCCCTCAACAACAGAACCATCTCACCTCCCTCCATCACCTCCTCAGCAACAAAACCGTCTCTCTCTTCTCCATCACCACCTCAGCAGCAGAACCATCTCACTCTTAATTGACTATAAATTCGAACTGTCCAGTTTGACTCAGACGGCGATGGTCAGATCAGCCTGGCAGAGCTGAGGGAGGCGATGAAGAAGCTGATGGGAGAGCAGCTCCATCACAGAGAGATTGACGAGATTCTCCGAGATGTGGACCTCAATGGAGATGGACAGGTGGACTTTGAAGGTGAGGTTTAGATCAGTGGTTTTCAAACTGTGGTGCAGATAACACTGGTGGTCGTCTGGCTCTATCTATTCTAAGTCTTGAATTAGTATTTGTTCTTGCTTTTGTCATGATCAGATAGGGGACTTTGAATTTGATGTGTAGAAAACCATCTGCTTAGTCTGGATTAAGACACAATTGAGGCCTGGTTTAGTTTTGGTTTATTCTGTATTTAGGCTTGATTTAAGCTTTAGATTTGTCTTAGATCAGCCTAGACCAGATTGTTTTAGCCACAGTTGCTGGTTCTGTTACTGTCCAGACCTAGATCCGGTTATGGTTCCGATGAAGAACTATCTTTAACAGTTTAGTCAATAAAATGTACAAATTTTACAGTACTTGGCATCAACCACGGGCATATCTTAATTTTAAAATGCACTCATCTGTCCATATTTTATATTTCTCCAGAGTTTGTGCGGATGATGTCTCGTTGAGTCTTCTGCGAATCTGATTGAACTTGAGCTGCACTACAGGTGGACCAGACTAGACACTGTTACTGTTGTAGTGTCTGTTTTTGTATTTACTGTATTTACTCTCAGTCCATTATGTCTCACACTTTAACTATCCCTTTTTACGTATTTTGAAAATGTATTATGTATAGTTGGCCATGTGACTCATCAGTAGAGAAACCTCAGAGATTAGACGCTTGACTTCACACCAAGGCAATGATGCAGAGCCAATTGCATTATTCAGTGTAAAATAATTGGTGAGATGAAGTTGTCACCCCATTAGACGTAAAATCACAAGAAAAGTGTTCAATGTGTACTGTAAAAAAAACATAGCCTCACATATATATTCTGTCAATACTGTATTTTAATGGGACGAACAGCACTAATGGATAAACATTTGAGATCAGAGAGGGTGTCCACTTTACACTGGTCTAAGGACACTACTAGGGACCTGGAGAGAGGTTGTCATGGACCATAGGTGGACATTTTGAATAAAGCAATAATTGTCATTTCCAATACATTGCAAGGTTAACACACAATGCAAAACACCATTCGTTCTCAATGTATGGGTATGTCGAAATATTAACGCGTGTAAAAATGTTAAAAACTACAATAGAGAGTGTTATTGACCAGTACACATTTTGATTTCAACACATTACCTCTGTCCTTATTATACCAAAAATCAAATTTAATTTTTTACATATCATTGTATTAGCTGTATTTTACGGCAGCCCTAAGAGGACTTACAATGCTTATTTTTTATTATTTTTTGATAATTGTTTTTTCCCGAAATCCCGAGATAATGAAGTGGTGATAACGAGAGAACAACGATTGTTAAAAATAGATTGTTAAAATAAAAAATAAAAAAATTATTATCTCAGGATTTCAGGAAAACAATTATTAAAACAAATTTAATTCTTAAAATAAGCTGCAATGTATGTCCTCTTAGGGCTTCCGTAGTATTTGTCCTTACCTCATTTGAAAAGCATTTGTAAATATTAAAAATAAAGAATACAATGAATAACAATAAAAGTCTGATCAACTATCTTTCATTTTCTTTTTTACAGTTAGTCATTCCCAGGCCGAAATGATCTTGTGTTGCATTAAAGCTTCTCTCAGTAATATAAACCAATTGTGCTGTCAAAGGGTAATGATGGACAATTCAAAAACCCTGTGGTCACAGATTTGCATTCTTAGAGATTACAGATGTCAGCATGAATGAAAGCAAAACTAGCATCCGGACGAGTGTGCATATAAGCACTTAAAATCTGTTCATCTTGGCTGAAAATCAATCAGTCAAAGTTTATTAGCACCTTATAACAACCACAAACCAGAAAAGGGCATACAAACTCTCTATCCCTAGCTCCAAACCACATACAGCTGGTGCCAAAGCAGATTTTTCCATTGATTTTGGATGTTTTTGAAGAGTTTTTCAGAGCTGGACTCCCGCTGACAGAATATGAAAACTCTTATCTCAAACTTCATTGATGCCTGTGGACTCACTTGATGCAGTGATTTGAGTGTTGTGTTGTCTGATCGTTGAACTTTAAGTGCCCTCCCCATTGATAAAAGTCTCGACTTTCCGCTTTCATCTTGGGATTGTTACATTTACTCAATCTACAGTGCAAATGTGCTATGCAGAATTCCATCACACCAGAAGGGGGCGCCCGTGTCAAACGTAACAGAGCTTCAGAAATCATTTGTATGGACCACACTGTGCTGTGTGCTGTGATTTGGCCAGTGACGCCGAAATGACGTAATTATGAAGAAATGCTGCTGTCTATTTGAGATTTATCAACAGGATAAAAGGCAAGTCATAATTGTTATTCTGTTCACGGACTGTCTGGAGAGAGATGGTAAATATGTAAAATTGTGAATCTAAACTCTATTAAAATGTTTACACTGTACTTGATATTGACAGAAAGCATTGCATTTTCTTTGCTCCCCACAGCAAATTATCGGCTTAATGGCATGCGTTGATGTCTCAGCCATATATTTATTCAGGTTTAGGACTGGCAAAAAAGAGTACACTGGTTTGCAACTCCCTCTGGTTGGATTTCAGTGTTAATAATCTGATTACAAACATTATTAAACATTAAATATTATTAAATTTCCTACTAAAGTATTGCTATAGAACGATTCTACACATCTATTTCTATTTATTTGCGTAGTATACTGTATGTGTAGAAATGATAACTATCAAAGCATCTTCTGTATGACTCACTGCTTTCACACTGGGTTAAAGTTCTTTAGATGTCTTGGCCTCTGAGTTATATGACTAATGCCAATAATGAGCTTTACAAACTAGCTGAATGGTATATTTCTTCTTGCCAGTGCCAGTGAAGGTGCTCCCACACAATGCAATGGACTGACTGCCTCCTGAGGAGCGAGTGGGCAGGATAGTGGTCACTCCACAAATGTAATCATGTGGATGAAAGCCATGCTCCACAAAAGGAAGGTATATCCTGGACTACATCATCATTACTTCATCTGTGCGGAGGATATTCCCTGGTACTGGTTTGGCAGGTTACAGTCAAAACCAGATCCAACTTAGCTTAAACTAGGTCAAAATGAGTGCTAAACCAGGTCTAGGTTAACCAAGCCTAGTCAAGACCATGTCAAAGCCAGATCTGTCTGTCCTTTTCAAGTCTGACTACCAGAGCCTTTGAGTTTGAGAACTGGTTTTGTATCAGTGATGGAACACATGACTTATAGGGCATGTATCTAAGTATTTTATTTCCATTTGCAAAAAAAATTAAATAATAAAGATTAACAAATGTGCGTCTAAAGAAGCATTAAAGACCGTGATGCAATGTAAAAGTGATCTCAATTTGAAATGATAGTCTTTCGATCAAACTTGTCAGAACACTTATATAGCCTACATTTTAACATTCTATGACATTAAAGCCTGAGATGAACCTATATTACAAACGTTATAAAGCTACAGATTATCAATAGCCTAAAATTACATCTCACAGATCCAGTACTGCTCCAGATTACAGTTCTCATCATTCCACTCTCCATTTCCAGTCTTTCGGTGCCAGAACTCCACACAGTCCTGATTACGGCCATCATAACTGTTGGGCTGGCCCTTACCCCAAAACCTGCAACACACAAAAATCACAATAAAAAGGGTTTTGTGAAAATAATATTTTGTCCAAAACCCATAGTGGTCAAAAGTTTAAATATATTTGTTAAAAAATGTTAATGCTTGAAGAGATCATGTTGAATATTGCAAATAGTAGATGAGTTATGTTAAAAAAAACTATTCAAATTGAAGACTACTACTGTCATTGTATTGTATAATATATAGGTCTATAAGATTTAAACTTGAAGTCTAAGGTATATTTTATTGTCTCTGTAGGGTATTTTGTCAGCTGAATTTGACCCATCCCCCAGTGCCATTGGGGCAACTTTTTAGGACCAGCGCCATCTTGAGCCAGGATCTGGATCAAGATGGAACCAGCTGGAGGATTAGCCTACTGTACATGTTTAACGTATGGGACCACTGTCATTGTACTAGTTTTTATTGTCCACTGATATCATTGCTTTAAGACAGTTTACCGGTAACTGATTGCGTTATTTGTAAAACTTGACCAAAGAGCTGGTACTGTTCTGGTTTGTTTACTTACGTTACATTTCCATTTAGCTGAGTCCCATCCACCCACGTCCAGTGTCCCTCTATTCCCTCATCCGTCAGTCCAATCCACACCTCCTTATCACTGGTGTACAGTCCATTGATGAATACCTATTCAACATAACATTCAATTCACACAGTGCTGCAAATATCCATGTATTTTTATTGTTGCTATGCTATGTGGGGGTGCACTGACCATTTCTTCTTGGGTGGTTACGACAGCGAGGTCTGCCCCTTTGGTTTTGCAGAAATCCCTGCTGTTCTTCCAGGTTTTCTTAGAAGCCGAAGTGTAATAACAGCTGTACATATAAGACTGCCATCCAGAAGGACATTTCTTTGCTGAAATTGACAATAAGTGAAACTAATAAATGAATGTAAAATTAACTGTTAGCTTGGTAGCTGAAAATGTAAACCCTTTGACAGCATTGAGTAACAATGTTGTGAACTGAACCAGGGCTAGATCCACTTAACATTGCAAGCTCAGACCACTCAAACTGATCCAGAGTGTAACTATGTGGATATGAACTCACCAAATATTACTGTATTAAACTGAATGATGTTTCTTTACCTGCAATGGTTGCGTTCAGTCGTGCCACGTCCAACTGCAGCTGGTCCAGGTCCCTCGTCAGGTTACTGTTCTGCTCCAAAAGTCTGCTTCTCTCAGCTCTGATTTCACCACAGCTCCTTTCTAACTCTTGTTTTTCTTTACCCAAACTACTGTAAGACGAGTTCAACTGTTCTGTAGCCTTGACCAGAATATTGTATGCCTCCTGAAGTGCGTCTTTAGCAGTTGTGGCGTCTATGTGGCTGGCCTCCATCTTGTCCCTTTCAACGGTAAACGACTGGAGTCTCTTCTCCAGGGCCTCCACTTGCACTATCAAGCCGTTGTAACTCAACTGCAGCTGATCTTTGGCTCTAGTCACATTATTAAAACTGTTTTGTAAGTTGTTCCTCTCTTTGGTCAGTGTGTCGTAGTTGCCCTGCAAAGTCGTTTTAAGCTTGACCGCTTGATTGAACTCGACCTGAAGCAAGTCTTTGGCGGTAGAAAGGGCGTTGTTATTGGCTTGTAGTTGGACTGTTGTAGAGTTTAGCTTCTGTAGCTCTTTGGTCAGTGCTGCATAACTGGATCTCAACGTCCTTTCGCTCTCTTTGAGTTCGTTGGATGCTTCGGCGAGTGAACTGTAGACATTTTGTAATTGATCTTTTCGTCTGGATAACTGGTCGATGCTTTGTTGTAAATTCCTTTGTTTCATTTCTAAGTCAGCCTTGTCTCTCTGCAGGCTGGTCAAGGACTTCTGGAGGCCATCCTTCTCTGCGTTCACGCCCTGGAGTTTGTTTTCATTCTCCTTCTGGGCTTTGCGAGCTTACAAATCAAAAACATATTAAATTTCAGGGTAGAATACTGTAACAGTCTTCATAAGTGTAACATCAACCTTAAGCAGAAGAAAACAGTCTCACTTACAGTTGACAGACTGTCCTATGAGGCCGGCCAATAGGAGAACACACAAGACACCGAGGCACACAGAGACCAGTCTATAAGGGTTTTGTTTCAAGCTGGAAACTGAAAAAAGTAAAACACAAGTGAAAATATTGCAAATTGCAGTTAAAATAAATTGTATTATCCAAAATAAGACACACTAACTTGTAGTTGCATTGAGTTGTGTTTTACAGTGCATGCTATTGATAAAGTGTTCTGAGGTTGTAACTAGTCTAGCTAATGGGTCTCTGTGTCTGAGCCTATCCTTATAGGGTTTATAAGGGTTAGCCAACAGGGTGAGCAACTGGTGGCCCTCTCAGAGGCAATTGATTCACAAAGTATATTCTAAAAAATATAACTGAGAAGATGAAGTTCTAATTCATTCAGTCAAGAGTAGCACATTGATGATTTAAATTGTTTGAGTTATGTAACCTGCTAAAATAAAAATAATAAATAAACTTGCAGTTATTCAATTTATGTAGACAATACTTTCAAGTTTTAGTTTTTTTTATAGCTTCTCTTGTTTAACCAGGAGACACTAACCTTTCTGAGGTGGAGGGACAGTCAATTTAAGTTATATTCATTTAAACATTCATTTTTCTAACTCCTCATCATTATTTTGTGTTTTATGTGTTTTTTACCTGAGAAGGGTAGTTTGTTGCGGTCCATTAAAAGTCTTTTATAACCAAATTTACTGTCCTCGATGTCCATTTTGCTCACAGACGAGTCGCTGTACTCTACACTCATGTTTGTCTGGTCTTAACGCTCCAGAGCATCTCACTAAACCACATCTGCTTCTGAAATGTGACTTATACATTTGCACAACATATTCACTTCCCATTATCTCACTCTCATTGTTGTTCCTCTTTTAAAAATCGCCAGCTTTGGCTTATCTTATTATACCGCTCAAATTGACCACTATTAGCTTGTAAAAATGTGTTATTTTATAAAAGTATGTTCAATATGATAATCTTACCTGTGCTTTGTAACAAATAGTTTTGCTTGAGTCTTGCTAAAAACAAACTGACCTTGTGGTTTCCTTTTTAGTAATTTCCACTGAAACAGCAACAGAGTATGCCAATACTGCAGATGTCTGTACGAAGAGGCCACGGGCTGGATATAGGGTAAAGAGAAGTGGGTATATAAAGAATCCCTCACTATATTGTCACTAACATAAAGGGGGGATGCTAACCACTCTCAGTCTTGTATTTTGATCCATTAAAGAGTCAGAATGGATAGGTCAATAGTCTGTATGTTTAATAACACACTACAAAATGCACAAAGTTTTCATTTTAATTAAGGTTTAGCCGTGATTGCGAAGCTCTAAGAAACTGAATAAAATTCAAGGAAAGTCATTCATTTTAACAAATTGGGAGCTGTGCATCATCTCTACCATTCACCAGTCCCAGACCTTTCAGGAACAAAATGCACAAAAGGATCGAGTGAAGACAATAACAGCCATAACACAAAGCTGTAAACGATCAATTCACTTTATAAGAAACTTGAATTGTGCATCTGCTGTTACATTTACAGTTGTTCTAACATTTTTGCAATGAGCAGTAAACCATTTTTATATATATATATATATATATATATGGTAATTTCACAACAGGAACCACAGGACATGAACAAAGGAAGAAAAGATTTCAAAATCTTGAAAAAATGCTGAATCGTTGGTTTTCATATGAGCATATTGTCTTCAAGTCTGTGTCAGGCCTTTGCTTTGAGTTTCTGTTCAAACGAGGCAAAGAAAAAAAACAATCAGGGACCATTTGTTTTTTCAATGAACTATTTTAACCTTAAACCGATAGCTTTGGAGTCATTGTGATTACTAAAGGAGCTGGTGTGAGACCTGGACCCTGTTTAGTCCTGGTTTAGAGCTGGTCTAAAAGTGTTTGAGTCCTGGTTTACTTTGGTCTAGATCTTGTTTACTTCTGATTTAGACCTTGATCCTATTTAGTCCTAGTTGTTGTTAAGTTATGGTCTAAAACTAAGATGTTTTAGTCCTGGTTTAAACCCCAGTGGGCCCCTCCACCTCCTGAGCCCCTCCACCATTCTGGTCCAATTCTGGTCCAGACCTTGTTTAGTCCTGTGTAGGACCTGGTTTAAACCCCAGTGGGCCCCTCCACCTACTGGGCCCCTCCACCCTTCTGGTTCAATTCCGGTCCAGACCTTGTTTAGTCCTGTGTAGGACCTGGTTTAAACCCCAGTGGGCCCCTCCACCTACTGGGCCCCTCCACCATTCTGGTCCATTTCTGGTCCAGACCTTGTTTAGTCTCCTGGGCCTCAGCTCAGTTCCACTGACTGCACTGCCTGATGTTAAGGCCCTGAATAATTCTGTTGCAATAGAAGTTTGGTGTGGTTGGAAAGCAACAAAAATCTGACACTTTTCAATCACAATACACAACAGAAAACATGTAGAAAAAGCAGATAAAGATTATTTAAGTTTATTCAAAGTGTCAGCATTATTTTGATATAGTTTTATACAAGATACAAACAGTTGAGAGTTATTGTTTTTTGTCATATAAGTCATTGTTATTTTGCCCCACTTGGATCAAGTAGTGATGATGTTGCACCCTGTAGAAGACCCGCTCCAGTAGAAATGGTCCTGTCCCAGCTGCAGCAGCCCAGTATCCATTGGTGACTGCCGTACATCGAAATCCTAGTCTCATGTAAAGCCTATGAGCGGCCGGTTGGTATGCAGTCGTTCCCAAAATGACCTTGGTGTATCCATGGGTTGTTGCAAATTCCAGGACCTTCTGGCCCAGTGCTAGCCCAACGCCACGGCAACGGTATCTATGGTCGACAGACATCCGCTGGAGCACCAAAGCATCCCGGGATTCAGAATGGACAAGGGCTGCCACAAGACCCACCACTTTATCATCCAGTACGGCCACCCATAGACACGAGCCTGCAGAGAAGACAACATGGAGAAATATACTTAGTACAGTTGAATATTTCTAGGCTAGGTAGACTTGCCAGATTTATTTCTATATTTGTGTTCATTTGTAAATAGATGGAAGTGAATGTTTTAAAGCTTCACATTACATCATCTGCTTTATACCAATACCTGGTGATTTCATGTAAAAGCCCTCCATGTCAGCCATGTCTGTGTTTAGGGCGTGTTGAAGGTAACTGTGGATGACTCTGCTGCTGTAAAAGTATCGTCCATAGAGCAAAGCGGACGGGAGGAGCACTATCACCCACCAACATGAGGAGATCAACAGGCCTGCAACTACAAGATAAGGACACAACAGTGGCAAATAAGTCAAGTTTTAGCTAAAAACTGCACATAAACTCAAATTAAGAAATGGATGCAATGCCTGCTATATGTTCGCCATACTAACTTAAAGTGTCCCCAAAATTTAAAAATATAATATTACTACAAGTAATCAACTACATAATAATAACATGTATTCAGGAAAAGCTGATTCTGAAATGTTTATGATTCATCTAACCCAAGTTAAAACATACAAATAAATAACATCATGACAAAAAATTGTAAATGAAGGCACACATTTTTTTTACAATATCTTTGTGATTTTCAGAGGTGAGAGAAGTCCGAATGCTCAAATAAGAACTAAATCATTTTTGTAGAAATAAAAAAAAAAGAAATTGTGGATTAAAGCGACTCTTAGAAGTGTCTAGTATGTAGACCCTGTGTATGAATTGTGCTACTTTCATGGCATAAATAAATATAAAATAAAATAAAATAAAATATATATTTTTTTTTTGTCGGCCTGTTATAAGTTAGCTAATAGTCTTTCATACCTGTCAGAGCCAAATACAGCAGTAGACTCTCAGGATGATGCCTCAGCCCTCTGAAAGCTGTGTCTGTGACCATCTCCTTCATCCCTTCAGAAAAGACCCTCAGCACCTCAGGTCTGTCTCTGCTTTCATACATGCGCACCTCAACTGATTTGTGTTGCTTCTTTACCTTAGTCTTCTCCATGGAGTTTATTTGTCTAAACGGGCCTCTGGATCAAACTTATACCAAACTTCACCGAGAGACCTTTTATAACATGTCTTTGTCCTATCTCACAGCTGAGTTATAGGCTTTGCTTCTCCAGTGGTCCAATATTTGACTGCATTCAAGTAAAATCTGTAGCTCGAGCCTTCTAGAAAAAGACAAACCCGAAAGATGAGCGAACCAGTGGTGGTGGCTGTACAGTTCTCAAACAGATAAGGCACTTTCTTATCAAGGAACGCAAAAGCTGACCAATGACAGTGCTTGAAATGTTGCCTATTTGAAAAAGAGAAGAGAGTCAGTAGTTCTCATTTGATGCCCAGTAGCCTTAAGCCAGAGACTTCTATCAGGCCTGAGTTGATATGAGTTATAAAAAGCTTTTCAAGGCAAAGTAATTTACAACTGAGTCCATTATTCTATCACTGGGCCACATGGGCCAGCCATTTGTCAGTTCACAGTTTCTTCCTTGGACCACCTTTGAAAGAGAACATTGCAGACGCCATGATGATGAGATCTGTGTTATTCATGTTACCTGTCAGTAGTCATAATGTTGTGCTGATTGATGTATATGGAACAATAAGTCTATAAACAGGTCCATGTATCCTATAAGACCTGTTTGTCCAGGACTTAGACTTGATCTCCTCCACACAAGATACAGTTCATCCATTGGCACTGACAGACATTTATATCCCACAGACGTCTCTATTGACCATTTCCATATTGGACAAAAATACACGTCAGAATAACTGGCATGACTCACTTTTAGTCCCATAAGTCTGAAAAGGTCTTGAGGAGATCAAAAAGACTGAGCGTACAGCCGACAGGCAACAACATGCCAAAAGTGACATAAGGGAGGGATCAGGCGCTTGCTATATTTGTCTGCTCTGACGCCAATATGGGTGTGATTCATGTGAATTGAGACAAATGTTGGGAGTGCGAGAATGAAACACTAGGATGTATATTACCGAACAATGGGATGACTGGGAACAGCAGGTGTAGGAATGTTCCCACTTGAATGAATCAAACGGAATGACAGAAATAGGGCAATCAACGTGCATGATAAATCTTCACTATATCAAAAATGCAATGCAATAAGTAGGTCGAATATTGAAATATTAGGATAACACTTAAGACCTCAGTTCAGCTGGCTAATAAACTGTTACTCGACAAGGGTTTAAAGCGGTACTACCCAATTTTTATGACTGAGCAAAAATAATTACTCAGTCAACAATACAGCATATCAGATGTCTTCTGAGAAAGAAATGAGACTCTGAGACACTCTGTAGGTTGAAGTGCAGGGGTTTTTGTTTTAGACCACTGGAAGGTATTGGTTAACCAATCACACCCTTCCACAGAACAGGAGCACTCTGATTGGTACGTCCATTATCTATCCAGAACTAAAATGTAATGTGACGAGGCTAATGTTTTTTTTTTGTTTTTTTGTTTTTTTGTGTGTATGAATTTATTTACATTCTATTAAAAGTATTAAAAGTCAACTTCAACCCTTGGTATTCTCATACTTCCTGGTTTGTGAATGCGTACGAGGCAGTGTGTGCATTATGTTTGAGATAGTGGAAGGGTTTGGGAAGAACATCAAACAGTAAGAAAGAGAGGGAGTATCGTTCGAACTTAGATGTTTTTGTTGTTATTGGTTTTATGTTTTGCACAGTTACACAAAACGGTGCAAAAAAGTAAAAATTGTGACAGTGACAGCGACTGTAAATTTTGTTGTGGCCCAGTTGCATGTTAAGACAATATGAAATAAGGAGTTCTCATTTATTGTACAGCAGCCCAAGTAATACCTTGTAGCCTCAAAAATATGGCCCATAAAAATGACAAACCTTTGACAATAATGATGGATTCAATTTATATAGCCTGTTTCAAGGCACCCCAAAGCTGCTATATTTTTTTACTCTGACGCCTTTTGGGTGTGATTCATGATTCAAATATTTCAAATGTTTGGAGTGAGAGAATAAACTGGGATGTATGGTACTAAACAATGCAAGTGGGGACAAATGGAGAAAACTGGGAACAACTGGGGACAACTGGAGACAACTGGGGACTACTAGAGACAACTGGAGACAACTGGAAACAACTGGAGACAACTGGAGACAACTGGGGACAACTGGAGACAAATGGAGACAACTGGAGAAAACTGGGACTACTGGAGACAACTGGACACAACTGGACACAACTTGAGACTACTGGAGACAACGGGGACAACTGGAGACAACTGGGGACTACTAGAGACAACTGGAGACAACT
>JAVQKC010023792.1:0-13272 GCA_036025475.1 Philypnodon macrostomus | reverse complement strand
CTCTCTCACAGTGGACATGCACCTACGATGAAAATTTCAGACCCCTTCATGACTTCTAAGTGGGAGAAATAGCAAAATAGCAAGGTGTTCAAATACTTGTTTTCTTCACTGTAAACTGTTATACATGTCCAGAGGTATGTATGTAGGCAATGAGCTGGAGTACATTAGTGTGGCTGCATGTGCTTTGAGATGAGAGTGTAATCAACATGATCTTGTATTTCACAGTGTCTGGCAAACCTGGCATTTTTATAACTTCTCCAATGGAGTTTTACAATTGCTAGGCTGGAGGTGTGTTTTAGTCTGGTTCTTCTTGATTTGAGGCTGTCTTGTGCCGAAGGAGAGGGCTGTGAGCAGTTAGTGTGCTGGTTGAGATGGATCCTTCATTATGATGGATGTTGCTCTTCTCCTGCACTGGCTGTACTGGAGTATGTTGTCTATCACACAAAGATGAAAAGCTATTAGGATTCCAGCAGGCCTTGACTTCATCATAGTACAGTTACTAGTTTGCCTTTTAGAAGTAAAGTTGGCTGTATGTAAGACATTTCTCGTGTGATAGTTTAGATTTTTCTATTAGCTAGATGATCTCTGATTAGAAATACATGTTTGTGGAGTCATTGACCACAGTTGACATTCGTAAACCCACAACAAACTCAGATCTTCATTCAAACACCACCTCATTAGTCACAATTATTCATTTGCATCTGAACAATCATCACTCTAAACAGGTAGCAGAGAAAGCTCCCATGGCTGTACTAAAATAAATCTTGAACCTGATTTGAATACGACCATGCTTCACTGTGACTGTCAAGTGGGGCTATGTCATCTGTCACAAAGTTTCACATCAGGCTTGGTGAGTCATGGTGCAAATTGCAGCTGAGATGCTGTTTCATTTAAGCCAGCCCATAAGATAGAAGCAACCAGAGCCATTCACACAATTGTAGAAATACAACGGTAACATTTTTTTACTGGGCATCTGGGTTGGGACAAGATCATACCACAAATCTGTGCCCATATTTAAACCGAGTGAGGTTTTGACCTAGTTTTTTGGTTTAGCTCTGGTTTAGTCCTGGTTAACACCCGACTTACTGTTCAGACTTATTTACATATGGTTTAGTTCTAGTTTACTATAGTCCTGGTTTAGTCCTGGTTCATTTGTGAGTTAGTCCTGGTTTACACCCGACTTACTGTTCAGACTTATTTACACATGGTTTAATTCTAGTTTACTATAGTCCTGGTTTAGTCCTGGTTCATTTGTGAGTTAGTCTTGGTTTACACCCGACTTACTGTTCAGACTTATTTACACATGGTTTAGTTCTAGTTTACTATAGTCTGGTTTAGTCCTGTTATCTAGGTTGCGTTGTTCCGGGTGTAGCCATGTAAACCACAACATACTGCTTGGAAAATGTAATTTAAATAATGCTAAAAAATTACTACCATACTTGCTTAAAAAATGTGATGGACACAAGTTTTTTATCGAAGTAATCAGAAAAAACTGAAAAGAAAGAAATAGATCATGGCAGGTTGTGGAGGCGAGTGTGCCAGCAAAGAGAAGTGCAGAGGTGGATGTTGTGGATGAGATTGTTGATTTCGGACTAAAGACACACACAGGGAGAGATAGAGTTCTGCTGCCTCTAGAGACCTGAAGATTTAGCCCCATAACCCACTTAGCATGGATTGTGTCAGAGTGCAGCATATCTAACACAACCTTATCACACATCTGTTAAAGTGATGATGGCCACAGTGCTGCCCCACAGCTATGATAATAATGCAGTGTGTGGAAATACATAAAGAGATAGATAAATGTGCATAAAAAAGAAGTTGTTTGAAGTTGTAAACGACGGACAGCTCATGTTTGATATTTTGAGAATAAAATTAGAGAGGCTACAGTGAGATGGTTTGGGCATATACAGACCTGAAAAAGAACAACCAGTGCAGATTGAATGTTTTCACATATTATGCAGCAGTAAGTGGATACTGGAGGTAAAGATGAACTAGAAGCACCAAGTCATTACCGCCATACTAAAGATACAGTGTTTGGACTTGGAGTAAAACCAAGGATCCTCTAGGTAAGTAGTAAATGTGTATTATTGAGCTACACAGCAATTATATATAGTAAATCTATTGATCTCATGTGGCTGGAGATGTTTTTTCGCATTGGTAAAGAAGCCTGGATGCTCGATCCTGCCTTGATCTTTTTTTTTTCTTGAACCATTACTAACATGTTATGAAAATGTAATAAAATCACACCATTATGTTTTAAATTATAACATCCTAAATGCAACAAACATGGAAGATAGGAAAAGGGCAGGATAAATGAATCTACCCTATCAGAAAGAGGGCATTATTGAGAATTATTATTAAATCATGCTTCTTCACCAGAACATGCAGAAATGTTATATCTATCTTACAATCATAAGCTTCTTAAAAAGGCAAGGAGCTGCTCAACCACTGCAATGTTTATGTGTGTGTCTTGAACTGCTGAAGGATAAAAAATAGTTGAAAGGAAAGTTGTGTTGAACATCGCACTGTTGGTAAATGTGATTTGCCGAAGAGCCAACTGCAAGCAGCAAATTGGTGTTTTTGTGTCATGATGTGTTTGGAGTCTGCCAGTCAAGTGAGAAGGTGAGCTGTGTTTCAAAGTGTCATTGAAAACCTAGAGATTTTTATTTTTTTCTTTGGCACCGCTGAATGTTTCTTATTGAATTTGACACAAAGACTTTTGTAAATGGGCTCTGAAGCTTTTATATAATGACATTTGGTGAATAGAAGTAATGTCCAGTGAAGGGTTTTAAAATAGAGGATAGATAACAAGAGCTTAGAGAGTCAGAAAAAGTACCACCGACACTGCACCCTCTGCCACTACGTACGGGAGAACATCTGCTTTATAATTGGTCCAATTTCTATTTATAGGCCCTATCCCCCTTCTGTCTGTGGTGACGGCCCAGTGCTGAAAAGCATAGCTGAGGGGAAGGCTACAGTGAGAGAAGGGCTATGCAGAAATACATCAGCATACATTAATGCCAGCAGGTTCATGACAACAACAGCTTGACATATTCAGACCATTGTCACAACAGAAAAATAAAGTTTATGTGCAAAGACTCTAGACTAGACTAAAACTAGAAGACACTAAAATATGAGTCAAAGGAATGATAGAGGAGAATGAGGTAGGGATGGAGGAGAGTGAGATGGTTCTGTTGCTGAGGTGGGGATGGATTAGAGTGAGATGACTCTGCTGCTGAGGTGGGGATGGATTAGAGTGAGATGACTCTGCTGCTGAGGTGGGGATGGAGGAGAGTGAGATGACTCTGCTGCTGAGGTGGGGATGGAGGAGAGTGAGATGACTCTGCTGCTGATGTGGGGATGGAGGAGAGTGAGATGACTGCTGTTGAGGTGGTGGAGGAGATTCAGATGGTTCTGTTGCTGAGGTGGGGATGGAGGAGAGTGAGATGACTGCTGTTGAGGTGGTGGTGGAGGAGATTGAGATGGTTCTCCTGCAGAGGTGGGGATGGAGGAGAATGAGCTGCCTCTGCTGCTGAGATGCTAATGGGAGAAAGTGAGATGCTCCTGCTGTTGAGGTGATGATTGAGGAGAATGAAATAGTTCTGCTGCTAAGGTGGGAATGGAGGAGAGTGAGATGGCTCTGTAGCTGAGATGGTGATAGGGGAGATTGATGTGGTTCTGCTGCTCAGGTGGTGATGGAGGAAAGTGAGATGGCTCTGCTGCTGAGGTAGTGATGGTGGAGATTGAGATGGTTATTTTGCCCCCTGTGACTGGATTAAAGATTATGTGAAAAACAATTCAGGTTATTCATCCCCTTGAAGAGCGCTCTGCCAAACTCCCAATGATCGATATACGGGACATGTTGGAAGAGTCTCAAAAAAGTGACTATTAATGCTTGCGTTTGAAGAATTGCTCACAACTTCTTGTTTGCAAACACTAACAGAAAAGTAACTGGAAAAACAAATGTTTCCTACACAAAAGGAGTGTGTGGCAGCTCTGTGATGAAAATATATGATGCGTGCTTTCACAGTTTAGGGGAGAATTTAAAAATGTAGTCCTTAAACTGTGACACTTAGTTTGAAAGATAGAAATATTGCACTGTGCATACTGTCAACATCAGAAATCAAGCATCACATTCATTTTGAGGTTTCAACCTCCTCAGATTTGGTTCAAATCTGACCATTATTTTTTGGAGTTGCCTTGCTAATAGACTAACAAAACAAAACAAAACAAAAAAATAGCTAACAACAAATCAACAAATATGGTGAGGTAATGGCACACAAATAAACATATCATCTTTAAAGTTAGACATATATATAATTAGGATATGCTGATGTTTTCCAATCTTTACTTGTGCCCATGCATTTACATTGCTGCATTATTTTTCTCTATAACGTCAATGCTGCTGTTGGATTGACAGACGAGTTTATTTAATTTCTTCTTTTCGTCAAAAGGAAGTGTGTAACAAACATGCCTTTTCGCTTTTCTATCCACTCTCGTTATATGAACTCAGTTGTCTTTTCTGCTTCTCTCTTTTTTCAAAACTCTTTTCAAAGTGCACAGGAAAGCCACTTTGTAGGCCGTTAGAGTCTGCTGTCTAATTTATCGATCTTAGCTTGAACCATAACACAAGGTTTACTGCCTGCCACAAACTCCATTACAAAGAGAGATATGAACTAAGAACAGCAATTCCAACTTTCTACATGTTTTTTAAAAGAATGACTTGCAGACTTTGACCAAGAAATACATCATAACAGTTGACAGACCTTGGGCAAACATATTATAATTTTACATACCACTAAAAAGTAAAAGTAGAACAACACAGAGCACTAGAGGGTGAAGAGAGACTGAGAAACCTAAGTGGACAAACAGAATGAAGTGGGTCAGGAATCCAGCTGAGACTCTGCTTAGTGAATTTTGCATATTATACCAGATGATTTTTGCATAAAGAACAGAATCTGGGACGCAGAGTAGCCCATAACTCTCAGCTTTTAAAGTTTCTACTGCCTATAGTCGGTTCTGCTTTGTCTCCAACCAGGCTAGAAATAATATGATAATGTTCGTGAATCATTGTTATCTATTTAATCTCCACAATATCATACATTACTTATCACAATACAGGGCTTCAAAGTTAATGCAAGAATAATTGCAGGTATCTAATCCTGACAACTTTATTATTAATGTTGAAAGATTTCCAAAAACAAAATAAAGTCAACATCTCAGACACTACACATATCATGGCAAGAGTGCAAGTGTGCCATCAATAATCAGTTTAAGAATCACACATTTGAGCTAAATATGTGTCTGGAAAAAAGAAATATGCAAAGCGATTGTTTTTTAGCGAATTTTCATTTTTGTCAGAAACACAGCTAAACACATTCTTTCAATTCTTGGATAATTGTGAATGTATCTCCAGTAAGAGTCTCTAATATAACCCTGACTATTGCAGCAGCAGAGGCAGACCTATACTGCATTACATTTTAAAGGCATTCATTACGAGCTGTCCCCTTTCTGTACTGTTTCTAAATTGAATCTCATGCACGGCCACTCTGCATCACGTCTCACTGTCCACAGCTAGAGCTCGGCTCTCAGCGGTGTGTGTAACTGTGGCGACACACCTGACAGCCAATAAGCACCATGATTTTAAATTGAATTCTAGCTTCTTCTAATCTTACACACTTTTATGTTTAATCAATTCAGCCCTACTTGCAATCGCTAATATGTAAATTGTTTGCCATCAAAGTTCTGTTTTCAAAATTATGAAGCAATGAATGTATCATTTAGCAATATTGTAGAAGACATACAAAAGAATATAGAATTATTCATTGGTACCACATTATATGAAAAATCCTCATCTTTTACCCAGTTTAAAAGGGTATATCTCCGGGTTGGTGAGTAGTCCTGCCTCAAGTGGATGAGTTAAAGTATCTCGGGATCTTGTTCACGAGTGAGGGAAGTATGGAGCGTGAGATTGACAGGTGGATCGGTGTAGCCTCTGCAGTGATGCAGTTGGTGTACCGGATCGTTGTGGTGAAGAAGGAGCTGAGCCGAAACCGGCCAATCTACGTTCCTACCCTCACCTATGGTCATGAGCGTTGGGTAATGACCAAAAAGACAAGATTGTGGGTACAAGCGGCCGTAATGAGTCTCCTCCGCAGGGTGGCCGGGCGCTCCCTTAGAGATAGGGTGAGAAGCTCGGTCACTTGGGAGGAACTCAGAATAGAGCCGCTGCTCCTTCACATCAAGAGGAGCCAGCAGAGGATGCCCCCTGAAAGCCTCCCTTGGGAGGTGTTCCGGGCTTGTCCCACCAGGAGGAGACCCGGGGAAGACCTAAGACATGCTGGAGGGATTATATAACACCTTGGAGTCCCATCGGAAGAGCTGGAGGAAGTGTCTGGGGAGTGGGAAGTCTGGGCATCTCTGCTTAGACTGCTGTCACCACAACCCAGCCCCGAGATAAGCGGAAGAAGATGGATGGATGCATGGATAAAATGGTATATCACCTAGCCCTAAGTAGTTTGTAACTTGTGTTTGCTTCAGCACTTTGATGAAAACATTGACAAACACTGAGGAGCATTGGGTGGAATTCCAATGCCTTTTCGGCTAATTTGCAAGAAACTGATAAACAGCTGCATTCCCAGTTTCCTGGGTCCTAAAGTGCAGTGCTCAGCTTGCTGTACAGTCTGAGTGGTGATGCTGTGAGCTCCAAACACAGCTGGCCTGAGCCATTCAAGTTTCTCCTTGTTTGGTGCTCACAACGTTTCTCTCTGTCAATAAATAAGAAATGTGTTTTATCTCTTGTCTTGGATACATGCCAAATCTGTTTCACGTTTTTTTATTGGTTTGCAAGCTAGCTACGCAATGAACTGAAAGATTTTTTTTACTATTAGTATGTTTAGAGTTGTATGTATGTGTAGAGTTTTACACACACATACAAATAGCAAGGTCTTTCAACATACATTTTAGCCAGAAAGATTATTGGAACCTTCAACATTGTTGAATAAAGTGAGCTTTCCGTATTTTTAAAATTCACATTTTCATATAAGCGTTGCTACTTTTTTCCTTTTATTGCTCTTTTTCTGCATTGCTATAGGCAGCACTGGGCAGTTTCCCTACAATCCTTTGCTTTGATGCATTCACTCTCCATTAGAGGTCAGGTGACTGAAGCCTATCACAGCAACCGGTCCTTAGTTGCAGGGCCAACACAGAGACAGAGACAGAAAACCATTAACCCTAATTGAACACTATAACGCAATGCAAATATACAATACAAATACATGTGCTACAGTTGTAGTTTGAGGTTGAGCCAACTCTCTGTGGTCCCTGCTGCTAAAGGGTTCTATTTCTGGCTGCAGCTCCTTGTTCGTGGTGCATCCTCGGAGTCGGAGCATCCTGTTGGCACACAGTGACTTCCTGCACAACCGTGGGCTCCAGTGTGGCCCTGTGACCTTTGCATCATAAGAGTCTATGAATAAACCAATCCAGCATTTATAGAAGGGCTATTGGTGAAAGGAGTTAGAAAGAGCATGTTTTGTGTGACTATTGGTCAGATTTCATAGGGCTTCTTTTCCATATAACATGATACTGATGAACAAAGGCTTTAGGCTTCTACTTGTTTATTTTGCTCTTTTATTTTCATTTTTATAGGATAACACAGTGCAGTCTGACCATTTCTAATGTATGCTTATTTTTTCATACAAGCATAGCTCCATAACATTCACATTTAAATCAGTTAGTTTCCACTGAACACAAAGAAAAAAAACAAATATTCCATCATATTATGATAATTATGAAAAATACAGTGAGATCTGATAGAAGATTTCACAAGCATCCACGTGATTGTCTCATAACATGGGTGACGCAGACAGAGGAGAGCAGAGCCACAGTGAAATAGATGAATAGCTGCTTAGTGCTTGCCTTCGCTGCAGCTGCCTTTTCTGTTTTTCCTGTTTTTCCTGTTTCTCCTGTTTCACCGTTTATCAAATGGACATAACCTAATTATTCCAACTTCACCTAATTTAGCCCCAAACCTAAACTAAACATCCCTGTGTCTGGGAAAGATTAGCATATAGAAGAGACAGAAAGATGTGAGCAGCCTAGAATTACTGACAAAATAATGTATAATACATATTATACAAAACCTGTAAGAATGTCCTGCAGTCCACCAGTTCTTCACTCAAAAAGTATCCACTCCACTTCCCTGAGACGTGTACAAATTGTGCGTGTTCCATTGTATTATACATGCCACCTATTTGCACAAATGCATTTCTCTATGCTGAGTGTACTTTTCTGCTTTGCTTCATGTTGATAGGCCCAGTAGAATTACAGTAAAGCATCTTCATTTTGTCACTTTTGGAGTAGATTCAACCATACAACTATTGCTATTGGCCTATCAGAAAGACGAACCAGAAACACAACCAATAGAGTTAATCACATGCTGCACATTATCAGGAAATGTAGGATCATATTGTTGAGTGCTGTGGCAATAGTCTAAAAGCTGTTTTTCCTGCTAAACAAATGAACATAACATGATTATTCCTTCTGTAATTTCCACCAAGAAAAAACAAACAATCAAGGTCAATAATACTGACCAAACGGGGAGGAGTTGCCACTTGTGAGTCCGTGATTGGATGATGGCTGTAAAGCGTTGTGGTGTTGTGTTGCTTATCTCATTGTCCACAATACTCCTCTGCTGTGTCCCCCGGGTGCACCTCTGCTCCCTGCTTCTCAGTTTGCTTTTGATTGACAGCGAAAAGCATGGTTTACACTGTGCAGACTGAGACTATGACCAGGACTCTGAGTTAATTCAATGACTGACAGATGTGGCAGTTGTTACTTAACATTCACTGAATATAAATACATCGAGCATTAGCTGGTTTGTAGTGAACGGTTTCTCGTCTGTTCTGATATTAAGTGCTAGCGTTACATAAGACCAATTTCTGCTTCAGGCTATGCTGCTCGTGTTTGAGGTGTGGTCAGATCAAACACTAATGCACTTGCAGACGCACTAAATATATGCCACCATTAAGACATGCATTACCTGTAAGCCCTTTTCATCACTTTCCCTCCACGGACTCACAAAAAACAACAGCATATACCACTATCTTGCAATAATTTCAGTTGAGCAATTCCTAGGCGTGGCTCTGGCCCTATCGTTGTGAAAAACAAAGTATATACAATGAAAACAAAGAATATACAACCCAAAACAAGCCTTTGCAAATATGAATCAACAGTTAAGTTAATGGTCAAATTGTGTTCTTGTATTGTTTGTGAATCAGTCATAGCCTCAGGCCCACGCAGACATTTCAGTCCACAACAGAAGGGAAGGCATCTTTTGTATCTTCAGTCTTTTTTTTGTTGCTGATTTTTTGAGGTTTTAAAAGTCTTTGCTCATTTTAGATTACCCCATAAGTCTCTGAAGTTATCCTTGCATGGTCTTCATCACACAGCCCACACCTCACACAGCCTTTCTGATCACATTTATAATGCATCACATCCTTATGTAATGAGCGAGACAGATACAATAGTGTGGCAGCTGTCAGAGCACCAGGATGCCAATTACCACGTATGGCCATGTGAAATCACTGGTGCCTCTTTGTCACTTTCACCTTCGGATTCTTTATATACATACACAGTGAGGAGAGAGTTACAGAAGACTGTGAGATAAAGGCATGAAGGAGATGACAACAGCAGGCGAAATGATGGGAGTGGTGGGAGGACATGAATGAGGACGTGTTCCTTAATGAGAGAGAAGGCAAAACATGGAAGAAACCCACAGAGCAGCAGAATATGAGTTCAGCTTGTCTACATTGATTGTGTCTTTTGCAATTGGTCATGGGCTGTACATGCTTTCTTGAAAACAGACAATATGCAATAACAATGTTTAATGTTGTGATGACAATGAGTTTCCGTTATACAAGACTTTTTAGCATGATTTGAATGAAACCTCCGATGAGCACCGTTCATCATTTCATGTTTTGTTTGTCACACAGATTACTATTACCTTAAAATAAGTATACAACAATAAGTATACTACGTTTTCAATGAATGTCCATGCAACTTCAAAGTCCTTTTACTCAACAATCATTCACAATCATATTTAATCATTTGCTGTACTTTCTCCCCTTTCAGATGCCTATGCCCAGTTTATACAATCATGCTCAGCCTTAGTACTCTCAAATGGGCATTAAATTTTTTCTTGCAAATTGTGTAAAAGTGCGGCAATTGCTTACAGAATGTTAATAAAGAAATGCCTTTTATATCTCACATCTATATTTTGTGTTGTGGTGTTTTTCTCTAGGTGCAGGAGTGGCTGTGTCTAAACTGTCAGATGCAGCGAGCTCTGGGGATGGACATGACCACACCACGCTCCAAAAGTCAGCAGCAGCTTCACTCTCCTTCACAAGCAGCCAAAGTGGACATCCCACCACATCCTGCCCCCCAGGCCCAGCCTCCGTCCCAAACACAAACTCATCCTTCTCCTGCGAAACCCCTGCCCCTACAACAACAGCAGCAGCTGAACAGGCCTGTGGGTGGTATTATAGCAAAGGCCCCATCTCAACCCGACCTGTCCCGCAGCTCCCCGGCCCACCAACCCCATGCCCCACGTCAGGACCAGACACGCAGTGCGGGCAGCTCCCCCTCTCGACAGCCCCCGCCTCCAGAGCAGACTTTTGGGAAATTATTTGGCTTTGGTGCATCTCTCCTAAACCAAGCCAGTAATCTTATATCAGAAACGACTCAACCCCAACAACAACAGCAGCAACCCCCCAAACCGGCCCCAAAACCAACACCAGGTCCCGGGACTGGAGCTGGTAAACCTCCCGGACCTCAGCCTTCACAACAAGCACCTCGAGCCCCACAACAACAGCAACATCAACAGCAGCATCCTCCCGCAGAGCTGCCTAAAGCCAAAGTGTGCTGCCTTCTCTGTAAGACAGCTCTCAACGTTGGAAACACTTCAGAAGCACCCAACTACAACACCTGTACACAGTGTCACTCACAGGTGTGCAACATGTGTGGCTTCAACCCCACTCCCCACATAGTTGAGGTAAGTCCAGTCACACGAACCAGCCACACAAATAAAAGCACCTGAATGAGTTTTTTTGTTAAGAATGTGTCATCTTCAGTCAGTCTTCAGTGTTTTTGGGTAGCACTTTACTTTACAGTAACTAGTAAAGTAGTAGATGCTAAGAGCTATATTCATAACAAAACAATTCCATTCATTTGTGTATCCAGTCTGACTTTAGACACAATTTTTTTTTTTCAGTCTGTCTTCAAGGTCTGCCGTGATCTCGTTACAGCATTTCTGCAGTCTTTTGAATCTCATTGGCTTTCCATATTTTTGTTTCTCGCTAATGAGCTGTTGTTTATACAGTTAGCTTTGTTGGCTGGAAAACATGAACAGAACTGTGTTACCGTATAGGCAGCAGAATATGTTATTTTAGTTTAGCTTGTCTATCATTATGTCTTTTGCATTTGTATGTTGTATATACATCCAATCAAGAAAACACACAATATGCAATAACTTCTGAAGTATTAATGTATCCTTTTCCACTTATTTCTGTTAAGGGTCACAGGAGACTGGGGTCTTTCCTACTCACTATGGGCCTTAGGCGAGGGTACACCCTGGGCAAAGATAATCAGAGGGATGACCCACAAAGATTGTTGGTTGGCCCATTGTTGACCTTTTAGAATTTCATAGCATTGCTTTATAAAAATAACATTGTCCATGTCTTGGCTTTGGTCAACTTCTACCTTTCTCTGTTTCTCAGTCATGACCTGTTGTCCATGCAGTTAGCTTCATGTTGACTCACATTGTGGTGAGTAAGTGTTTGGCCCTGAGGTTGCACTGACATATATGAACACTGCAGGAAGCAGAGCCCTATCAAGTCCAATTTAATCATCTTAATATTGACTAGTCACACACAGGGTTAGATGAGTACATGTCCTCTGCTATGACACTCAAGTAGGAAAGAGAACAGGGAGTGGTAATAACAAGGTTTAATTATGCAAATGCCGTCCAATTGAATGATAGCAGTAATAACAGCTTTCTGTGGAGTGCTGTCTTTTTATGAGCCAGCCTTGTCTTCGCAGGCATCTGGTTGTCACAGTCACTCGCACAAGCCATTCATAGATTGCTATAGAAACAGAGATAATTTGTTTGCCAGGCGTCCCTTCCTCACAAAAGTTTGAAGACCGTCTCCATATCGGACCCTTTTATTGAGAAAGCTACATTTCTGCTCGACTTAGTTATTATCCACAACTCAATGAAGGGTGAAGCTGCTTTATTTCTAAACCTATGAATGCTTGTTTTCTTTCCATGTGAGTTGTTTGGCAGATGTGTCGCAGCAGAGTGGGTGAATACAATTTGGACATAGTGTGAGGCTTTGTACTTTGCGCTCTCTCAGCTTGATTTCTACAGCCTGTTTGGCACATTTATCCTCAGCGTCCTCTTCTAAATGCTACTGTTTCTCCATGGCTGCTTCCATTGCCGTTCCTGTCTGCTACCTACATCAGTGTTAGTGGCCTCAGAGTTTTCATTATGGCAATGACAAATCCCATATATTCTTTTATTCTGAACTTTTTTGCATACATCTTTATTCTTATATCTTTAAATGATAAAATGTACTATAATAACCCCCTAAATATATATCCCTAAATTATATTTTTGTTAAAATGCCTACCACTGCGCTAAATGTGGGTTCCATGTGTAACTAATCAATGTGTTAATGTAGCCAATCTGACTGGGTTTTATCATTTAATTTATTCATTTTATCAAGCATAACATTAGGTAAGATTAGGTGCAGAAAGGCCACATTGTAATGGCTAAACAACTGGATCAGAGCATCTCCAAAACTGCAGCTCTTGTTGGGTGTTCCTGGTTTGCAGTGGTCAGTAGCTATCTGTAAAATGTGTCTAAGGAAGGAACTGTGGTGAACAGGTTCAGTCCAACAGCTACAGCAGATCAAATTGCTGAGATAATGAGTGCTGATAAATATGAATACAAAGAGCATCATAATGTGTTTAGTATGGGGCTGGTGGTCAGAACACATAACACATATAACCACCAATATAATGCAGGTGGGATTACAGTGAAGAAAACAAGTATTTGAACACCTTGCTATTTTGCTGTTTCTCCCACTTAGAAGTCATGAAGGGGTCTGAAATTTTCATCGTAGGTGCATGTCCACTGTGAGAGAGATAAACTAAAAGGAAAAATCCAGAAATCCCAATGCATGATTTTTTTATGATATATTTGTGTGATATAGC
>JAVQKC010023784.1:0-29146 GCA_036025475.1 Philypnodon macrostomus | reverse complement strand
GCTCGCCCTTCAACCAGAGGGTTGGTGGTTCGAGTCCCCGTCCAAGCACACGCTGTCGTTGTGTCCCTGGGCAAGACACTTAACCCACATTGCCAATGAATGAATGTGGTGGTGGTTGGCGCAGACTGGCAGCCACCCCCTCTGTCAGTGTGCCCCAGGGCAGCTGTGGCTACACAAGTAGCTTACCACCACTGGGTGTGACTGTGGAGTGACTGAATAATGTAATGTAAAGCGTCTTTGAGTGTTGAGAAAAGTGCTGTATAAAACGAATGCATTATTATTATTAAAAGACATGCTTCTAGTAAATGAATGAAAAACCAAATAATTGTCTGTTAGTGTCTCCGTTTTAACCCTGTGACTAACTGGCCATTGTCCAGTGTGTAGCTGGACAATGGCAGCTCTAGCCACCCTCAGCACCAAAAGCTGTAGTCTGGAGGTTTCTCAAGATAAGAAATTGTCAAAGTGGTCTGGTTATACTTTAGTCCCGCCCGTGGCAACAGCCAATCAGAGTTTGTGTGAATTACACACACCAACTCGACTACTATTGGTCAGAGGGACCCACAAACCCTGATCTGATGTTTGCTGTAGAGGCCAGAAGAGGGACTAAAGTAAAATAATAATTATGACAGTATACTCCTTGTTCTTAACAAGTATTTTAGGAACCCTCCGGACCTTTGAATGGAATAAACAGAAGAGAGATGAATGAATTTAGTCGATAAGGTGATTAGATTGGGCAGCCTCATATTTTACTTAATTGTATAGATTCACAATCACTCAACGACAGATATAAAATAAGTGGTGGTAAAAAAATCAATGAGAATAGTATTGCCCTGACTACAGCCTTGTTGATTGACTCACAAGTGTCAGTGTACAATAAAGTCAGATAAGCTCTCCCTGTTTGTCATCCCTGTATGCAGCAGCAGAGCACCGTTTTGAGTAATTGATGTTTTCAGGGGGAAATATTAGCATATTCGAAAACAGGCAGCGATCCATCTTGTAAGCAGTTTTAATCATTACATCTTGGTATAAACAGCTGTATAATGGATACAGAGCTGCCTTCAAGGATATTACAAGCCATTGCCCGATTACTGGGGTCTTCAAGGCTACGAGGAAATAGAATATACATAGCTCAATTACCTGCCGTGTCTGTCTCTACAAGATGTAGTGCACTTTCTAAGCCCTCTACAATGCACATGTACTGTAGGTGCACCCAGTATTAAATTACATGTGTTTTTGAAGGTGGTATGCAGTGGCTGTGTAGAAAGCGCTTTTTGAATTCAGCCAGAAAGCACATTCCTGACAGGGGTGAGGATGGATAAGATGTCACTAACGTATGATATTGATTTTCTACCTCAGAGCGTTCTATGACAGCAGACAGTTATATGACATATAAGGTGAGATGTCATATAACTGTCTGCTGTTGACATACTACAAAATATGTCTGTCTAAAATGGCCAGTTTGTTTTGACTTCTCAGCAATGAAGAAATCAAACGTACGCTCCAGCAAATTCCATCTGAAAAAAAATGAATTACACAAAGATTTAATGAGAATCCCTGCAGCTTGTATTGGTTGATTGATTATCTTTTTGTTATTACTGTTTCTGAACACATTGTAAAATTGAAAAAGCATTCAAATAATGTAATTGTTGCCTAAAATACAAAATAAAAAAATACAAAATAAAAACATTTAAACCTTGGTTGTTGTTTTTTTGTAAGATTGAGATTACATTTGCCGTAATTGTATGGCAGCAACTAGACCCATTAGCAACTATGGGCCTGTGGCAGATTAAACCTAGTGGCCAAATATACAAAAGGAAGACATCCATAGATACCATTCATTCCCACAATCATTCTTTTATTTATCGACCAGTTTACTTGGATGTTTTTGAAAGGACTCCACAGAGACTAAAAATATCCATCCAATATTGAGTATTTTACATTAAACTCAATTGAATACATTTTCTTCAAGTGAAAATAATTTAATTCTGTGCATATTTTTATGGCACTTTCATTCATTTCTTTATTCACTTCTTCATTCATTATGGAGATTCATTCAATAACGTAAGTGATTTCAGTGCATGGTGCTAAGATGTGTGTTTATAATCCATCTTCACAAATTTGTGGGTGCAGGAATTTCTGTAGCATTAGATAGTTCTTTGATTTGTGATGTGGCGTGAGGATCCAGTCATTTGTCATAGAAGTCAGGAAGTGTTCAACTGTATTTTTTCTTCATTTGAGCACTTTGTCAGTCGTGCTCAAAACCAGCTTTCATCAAAATCGCCATCGAGTGTTGAAGGCCTGATAAGCAGGTTCATCATTTTGCCTTGGCCTGGCCACTTCAATCTGGAGGGTAGTATGGAGGGGTGGCTGCTGTTGACAGGATAAGTGTCTCAAAGTCAGGGAGTATAGATGAGCACCAGGTGCAGACAGAATTGTGATTTTGCATAATTATTGAACAGGTAAGTATATATACAAATTCTTAAGGCTTTTAATGTCTTATATTCACATAATTGATGCTTCGATATAACTCAGGATACTGTATAAAATGTATAGGCTAAAGAAAAATGCAATTGTCCAGACCTTTATTTTTTTTGCCATAAACAATAAATGTATAATTTTTGTATACAATTATGAATTTGATAGCAACAGCACATCTCAATAACATTGCAGAATTGCACACAGTCCAGCCTTTTCTGAAATTATTTTGTAGTCCAAAAAATGTCAAACTCTATCCCAAAATTGTACTTCTGTTAACTATTTCCAGCAACCTTCATTTTGGCTGGTGACGCAAACCATTCGTCGTTTCCTGTCAAAAGATATCAGCTGAGGGTTTTTTCCGACTTGCAGAAAACCCTGTTAATTCCCATAAGGACTCTCTGTTCCGGAGAGTTGCACATTGCCCTTGAGCTTATAGAACCTGCCGTCAGTGTGTTGAAGTGTGTTGACTCAATGCAACAATGTCTCTCTTGTTTGACGGTGTATAGATGAACTTCAAAGTTTGAGGTTCCTGGCAGGTAGTGTTTCTGGAGGCTGTCAATAAACCAGACACAGACGTGAGATACAGTGTGAGGAGAGGTGTTTGTGGAAAAAGTGAAAAAGTCTTGTTTTTTTGGCTTGTCTTTAAAACCCTCCAGCTCCTAAACTCCATATGCCCCTGACGTCATAGGATTTAGCATAGTTTGTATAATATATTCTCTTATGTCCTACTGTACTGGTTTAGCCGTACCTTTGGCTAAATAAATAAACCTGCCTTGCCTACATTTGTCCTGGTTTATTCCTTGTTTAGTTCAGCTTTATTCTTAATTTACCCATAACACTTGGTTTATACTATGACTTACATTTGGTCTGTTTTTAAACATTTTAGGGGACCCTCTGTGCCTGGTTTATGTATAATATTATTTTCTTCTTGTGTGGCACTAACCTGCAATCACAAACTCGCAAATGTACGCCTCCTGTCTGCCGCCCCAAAAACTCCACCACACAGTTGTTCTCGTTTAGCAGCTTAGTCCAAATTTACATTTTAATTGAATCCTGATGTTTGAGCCAAAGTATACTTGCTGAGTAACTGGAGATGCCTTACAGGAGAAAATCTTGCAGACTTGACGTGTGAACCCACTGAAGATGACAGCCAGTCAGAGCTTCTCACATTGACTATGCAGAATTCAACTTCATGTGCCAAGACTGCTCCGGCTGCTATCTTGAGGTCTATCCCAGGCCAGAGTGTGTTTGCGTGTGTGTGTGTCTAGTATCACAAAGCTACAGCTGGGTCGTTGTACATTCTCATATTTTCACATCAGCTTCTATGTTTTTTAATGAGTTTATTTGTGCCAAGATTTGCATGCTTCCAAAGTCAGGGATTCACTTTGTAGCCCGCATACCTCCTCTCCAGGTGTGTGGTGTGTGCGTGTGCGTGTTATCATGCTAATTAAAATGGACGTGTTCACTCCTACATTGTCTTTGATGTGGCGTGTTGGCCCACTGTGCTGATGTGAAGCATTCTGTCTAATAAGTGATAGGAGATAAAACAATATGTTTAGTCAGCACATGCCTTTGTTTGGTCTACCTTTAGTGTCTATTATAGATATCCCATCAGACAAAATGAGGGCGTGATGTGGAGGCCTCCTGTGGGGTTCTCAAGCACTGTTTACAACAATACAACATGTTTAAACTGTCAACAGAGACTGTAAACCAAAACAGTCAAACCTTTACACTTTCTCATTAGTTACCCCCAAACTAGTGTTCTTTATGTTACTAAACCAAATCCTAAAATACTAATGCTAATTATATCACACATTGATTTGATTCTCATTTTTAATTTATTGCTTGTACTTGATGTTAAATTCCCTTTGTTTAATTTTGTTTCTATTATAGGGTTTTGATGTTTTATATGATAATGATGTTTTATTTCGGTTGACTATTTAGGAATGATTAATTGTATTATCGTTATTATAATTTAGCCTTAAGTCCAACCAGGGACAGGAGTTGAGAATTAGCTTGAGCTATAAACTCTATATGCAGAACATCAGTTGCTCTCTTTGTATTGGAACTATGTCAATTTGCATTGTCTTTGTCAAATAAACTCATAAATAAATAAAATTTGATTACATGCTCTTTCTGACCTTACTCTCATTTATCATTTCATTTATCTGGGACCTGGCTTGTGATTTATTATCTCTTTATTTAGATCCTGTAATCACCGTTGCCTCATTAAATGCATTGCCAAATTTCACTTTTTTCCTTTATCTCAATGGTTTTTTTGTACTGTATGTGTATACTGTATTCAGTTGCATTCAGATCATCTGCACCACTTGTAACCATTTCTTCCCATCCAGTTGCATAACTGGAGCCCCCCCCCCCTTTAGCTCATATAATTGGCATAAAAACATTTAGAAGCCTCTCATAATCATGCCATGTCATCCACGATGTACTTATTTTTCTGTCTTGAGTTCATAGATATTAAAAAACTGTTGTCTGTAGTATTTTAGTTCAATTAAAAGATTAGACATTAAGAGAACAATTTGACAAGATTTGGCAGTTGGTCATATCCCTAATTGGTGTGAGCATAGCTTATTTTAATCAAATAGTCAACACTGCTGCTCATAATACTGTTATATAACGGTTTGAATTGCAATAAAAAGCAACTGAAAAAACAAGAGGCTAAACTGAAGGACAGACTGAGCATCAGGGCATTCAGAATAATTTGATCTACAATGACCTTCTCTTACAAGCCATACAAATTGATGTTCATATTAATAGATGGGCACAATTTCACTGGCAAAAATCAAAGTGCTATTGTAATAGTGCGGCAGATAGGAGCTAATTAACTGATAAAGCCATTCTATTCGTCAAAATGAAAGCCAGTGAATAGAAATTAAAGACTCGGAAAAGGAGGGTAAAATTGGAGAGAGCTCAAATAAAAGTCATTGCTCCTGATTGAGTTTCACCGAAATGCTGAGAATGCTGAGTAACTATTATCCCAGCTGCCAGTGCAATGACCTGACATGCGCTGAAGTGGTTTCATCATGTCAGGTTTTATACATATCCCATGACAAGGTGTTGGGAGAAAGTACAGAAGCTGTCACGGAGCAGTCTTTGATCAGATGATGATGACCTCCTTTATTCACTTGTACTCCTACTTTCAAATGTGAAAACACCAAATAAACAACAACAGCACCAAATACATGGATAAAAAACAATGCCCTGAATACAGTGAATAGTGTTTAGAACTGGTTTAGATGGAATAATATAGACCCACCACGCTGACATCCCCGACAGCAAGGTGTATATCAGCGAAATGGCCCCATACGTCTGCCACAACTGCTGTGGCACCAACGGGGACCTTAATCAGACATTGTGTGATTTCTAAGGGATGTGTGTGAAGGATGCTTTTGGAAAATTTTGTTAATTTCCCTAAAACTTAATTCTTCTTTCAGGCTATATGGGTCCAGAGTCCTATAGAGGTCAAAAACATGGGGGCGCTATTCAGTCATTCTTTATTTGACCAAGAACATTAAATATACACTAGCCCGGATCACTGTGCCAAAATTCTGATCCGGCAATTTGTTTTTGAGTTGCCACATTCACACACCTGCAGACGGATGTGAATTGCCGATAAAATAATGGACTTACAAAGCATTTTAAAATGCTTCAATGCATTCTGAAAGCACTTACATTTGAGTCCATTATTCAGTCACACCGCAATCACTGGGGGTGGCAAGCCACAGCTGCCCTGGGGCTCACTGACAACTGCCAACAGCATATCCGAACAACGCCAGACACCAATCACACAACCCCATTCATACATAGGCAATGTGGGTTAAGTGTTTTGCCTAAGGACATAAAGACAGTATGTACAGTTTTGAGTGGGATTCGAACCAATGCACCGTTTATTGGAAGCCACTGCCACACTGCCATCCGTCGGGTCCTGTTTCAGACCTAATTTAATCCTAGTTGAGCCCTGCTTTGGTCTGATTTAATTTATCCTAGTTTAGACATAGATTAGTCTTTATTTAGATCTTTATTATTCCTGGTTTATCCCTTAAGTTTACACTTAGATGTCACCACCACTATCTGTCTGTATGTCTGTGTGAATGTATGCATGCATGGCTTTTGATCAACTCTCCAGCCGGGCAAGTCGAGTAGGGTTTTATCGCCTCCTCTCCTGGCAGACGTGAAACAATGTGCTTTATTCCATTACACTGTAAATCCAATCTCACGCTTCATGGTGTGTTCAGAAAAGCCGTATGGACGGATGAATAAGTGAACGAGATGGTGCCGGGGAATTGTTGACATAAGTCCCAGAATCTCTGAAGCAGGTCATCAGTAAAGAGGGGCAGGATTCTGAGCAATTAACCAATCAATTAAGAGCTTTACAGGCCCGGCGCTGCTGTTATGGTAATGCTTGTGCGGAGCAGTGAGAAGTGTGCCACCAGACTGATAGAGCCGTTTATTCAAGTGTGTGTTGCATATGTGTGTAAAGTCAATCAGCATTAAATCATCTATTTAAGAAGAAGGGGCTGTTATGGCTGGTGCTGGGTCTATAATATGCATTTGCTTCTTTCCAATAAGCCTTTCATTAATCGTTTTCTGCCTTTTTCTGCTTGGGCGTGTGAAAACTATCCTAACAAATATGGGCCTTAGGCGGGATGCATTTTTCGGCAATGGCCAGTTAGTTACAGGGCTGGCATAGAGGCATACATTACAGACAATCATTCACCTCCACATTCGATATTTAGATTAAATTCAGTTTTTGTCAAAGGAACCCACAATGTCCCAGCAAAAAACTAACCCTTTCTTCATTGACCTTTTCTGAAGACCATTACTTTTCATGCAACTTGCTAAGAGAGAAAAAGGCAGACTGTAACAAAACCTAATAATTGAATTGACAGTTAATTAAAACAAGCTTAGACCCTGCTTTTTGTCTGTGCTTTTTACATATCTTTGGTTCATTGCATGTTTTCATATCTCCATTCTGATGAACTGTTCTGGCCTCCTCTGTGCATGTGTAAAAAAAAACAAAAACCCTGCTATACACAGAACTGATTTTTCTTTTGAAGGAAGATTTCTCCATTCTGCGATTCTTTTGTTGACTCCCCCACTTTCTATTTAAAGGCCCAAATTAATAATAAATTGAAATGGAAATAAATAATGAATACTTCAAATCTGTCACAAACAGCTCGTAATATTCAGTGATCCATCTCCTGCATGATTCATTGGCTGATACAATACCTGAAAAAGTCCACTAGATTTATGCCTGTAAAATAGATGACTGTCAGGCAGAACAACATTCGTCTTGTGGGTATCAGTTAACAAAATGTCTCCCATATGGACCAGAGATGTTGAAAAGTGCTGAGTGTCGAGGAAGCTGAAGGATGACTAATTGCTGAAGATGCCGTTATTGCAACAAAAAGCTGCTCATATTTTAATACAAAATACTTGCAACATGAAACCCTATCTGTTCACTGAGAGATGGAACATAATGCAAGTGCAAATTTACAGGCTGTCTGCAGGCTTTCCACAGTGTTTTCTTCTTCAGATTTTAATTAGCTTTATATACAAAATGTATGTATGTAGATGAGGGCTTAAAAGTTGAAGAGACATTTAAAAGTGTTAATAAATGACTGAATTCAATATTAAGCAGTGCATATAAAACCTTTTACGAAGTCACAGTTGTCCAGTAACCGCTCCAGCTTTGTAATCTTTCAGCTTTTAAAATTCAGCCATAATGCAAGGACTCAAGCCAGCGCTCTTACACTGTTATAGGTGCCAGAAGTCCCATGTTCTTGTTTGAAGTTCTGCTTTTACAGCCACTTTACTTCAGTTGTCTTCATAGAGTTCATCTAGCTGACTGCAATTTGCTTTTATCTTGTCCAAAGGCATTCCAACGAGATGAGAAAAAGGTGAAATGGACTCGGGGAGTGGACGCAGCATGTTAAAAGACATTTCTTTCTCTCTCTTTCACACAGTTTCTGAAGTAAACAAGCAGGTGTTTCTGCTATCACAATGCCATTTTGACGGTTCTCATCTTACCGTGTGAAGACAGGCAGACCCGGCGGAGCACACACTCACTCCATCAGTAGGCAGAGCAGCTGCTAAGGCAACTTCAGAGAGAGTCTGTCAGGGAGGACTCACAGGTAAGTCATCACCTCAATGTTAAGTTTTGTCTGACTGGATATATGTACAAAATAAGTGCCAGAGTGCCAATGGTCTGGAATTGCTATAGGCAATGTAAGCAGCTCCATGGGCCCGAGAGACATTAGAAGCATATTTTGCCTATTGGATTACGTTGACAACTAGGGCTGTATCATTTGCAAAATTGGCCCCTCTTGGGTTTGTAACTCAAAACATTTTCTTAAACATGTATCCTCCTGTATCCTCCTGGGGAATAAAGTGGATTATTTTGTGGTTCATTATGGCAATCTAAAAGCTGGGCCTCAAATCCATCCTGCTTACAGCCCCTATATGTGGAAAACCGGCACTGCCAATGTCTCCATCTCCACAGAGAACATACCAGCGTGGCATCTGACCTCCACTGGAAAGCAGCCAGAATTGAAATTAATTAACTTGTCCTAAGCTGGGCAAAAACAATTATGCATAAGTCCTTTGCTTGTCAGCATGCCTTGTTTCTTGTGAGAAGTGTTAGGCTGTTACAGTTGCATTTTGCCCCTAAAGGAGACACACCATGATGGATGTCACTATATTCAGTAGCATCTTTCTCCTAATGACTTGCACAGCCATATTGCAGGCTCATTATAAAGAGGATCTGCATTATGGATTATTATAAAAAATGATAATATTTTGGTAATGAGCGTGATTATTATCTGGTAATTTTTCGTTTTCGGTGTTGCTGGCTATTTCAGATTCTTAATGAGGCACATTATGAAAGTCAATGTTATCTGATGGAGACCAAAGCCTGAAATGTAGTCAGTGTCGCAGTATTACCTGGAGCATACCTATTTTAATCCTCACTGAATCATTCTTGCAAAGTTGTTAAATTTTCTCATTCAAACCCCCCATAGATTTCCAACATTTTATATCCCCGGAATTCCTTAGAAGTAAATAAAAAATGTTCTGATAGAAAATCTACGTAGAGAGAAGACTTATCTAGATTTGCCTGTGCATACCTGCTAAGAGTGCACGCATATACGATCCTTCACAGCTTCAGTTATGGTCTGCGGGTGACAAAGCTGGGATTTGGGCAAAAGACAGACAGACTGGAGGAAGAAACAACAGTTGTGATGAAATTGTATCCAAGCCCATGTGCCTCCATCCAGAAGAATACCGACTTCAGCATTTTCACTCTATGTAATAAGACACTCCCTATTATTTGGATAGAGAGCAGTGAAGTCACCCTGCAACAGCAAAACAGTGCCAATAACAATAAAACACCTCATGCCAAGTTAGGGACATGAAGATTTATGATTGTTTCTAACATTAGTGCAACCTTATATTTCAATAGTGATGGTGTAAACCAATGAGAGAAGGTTAACAGGAACAGTCCTCACCTGCTGTAATTCCTCAAGCCACACTATTAAAACAACACAGACTAGATTTAATGACTATAATGGAAAATCACAGGACAAGATAGAAAGATCCATCCATTTTCTTCCGCTTGTACGAAACCGGGTCGCGGAGGCAGCAGTCGAAGCAGGGAACTCCCGCCTTCGACCACCGCCCTATCCACATTGCACCAGCCCTTTATGGTACCTCCCGCGGGTGGTGGGTCCACGGGAGGGCCTGACAGCGTGTGCACAGGCGGGGACTCGAACCACCGACCTTCCGGTTGAAGGGCGAACATCTACCCACTGCACCACCACCGCGGCAGATTGCAAGATGTCACTCAAATTTGTGTTTTGGAATAACATATGCAAAAAAGTGATGGTTTTCCAAATCAGTAAAAACAGCATAATACAGATACGTGGGCGGCAGTGGTGCAGTGGGGAGGTGCTCACCCTTCAACCAGAGGGTCGGTGGTTCAAGTCCCAGTCCAAGCACACGCTGTCGTTGTGTCCCTAAGCAAGACACTTAACCCACATTGCCTAGGACTGAATGTGGCCAGGTCGCCATTGTAAATGAGAATTGGTTCTCAATTGGCTTACCTGGTTAAATAAAGAATAAATACAAATAAATACAAAATATTATTCAATGACTTATCCAATATAGGCTTCATCTTAAGACTACCTCTAAATCATGGTCCTTGTGGTTGCGGGTGGGCATTAAAAGTTATCTAAATAATATATTAATTGAGCAATATGGTATTCCCTTCTGAGCTCCAGGATTGCCTTCAGCAGATTACTATACATTGGAAATATCACGTCCTTCTTTGGATTATGCACGTCTTGAGCACATACATAAGAAGCTTTATTTTTCGATCCTTTTAGCCTTGCAACATTTTTTCCACCCTATCTCCCTTTAAATTGCTTTTAAATTTACTCGTCTTAACATTTAAAGAGAATTTCTTTACCGGGCGTGGTGGACCCTGGCTCGGAGTCAAATATATAATTGTTCTCACTAGCTTAGACCCTCCCAACATTTTGACGTTAATTAATCTTAAGCAATCTCTCAAACTGCTACACAGGCCAAGAGCTCACACCCCGAGCCTTCAATTTTTGTGATTGACTTACACAACTTTGCTTTTTGCGCTATTACAAAGAGCATTAGAAATCAGAAAAGTGTGGTGTGAAGTAACTCTCACCATTAGCCCTATTCATGTTGCTATCCATCACAAACCTTAAAGGGGAGGACAAAGACAAATCCATCTTAGCACAAAACTGGATGAACCCCCTGGACTGCGGGCAAGGGTTTCACTATCTCACTTTCGGTCCATTCAGTAGTTTACGAATGGACTGTGGTTCATATACTCTCAATCATAGCTTGATTTTATTGTGGGTACGCTCTGTGTCGACATACAGTATATAGACCTATGTGAGTTAATCATTTAAAAAATATCAGAGGATCTTTTTAAAGCAATTGATTTGAGTTTACAGAGCAATCATAAACAAGAACACGAGATAGATTTCAATCAGCACTTTACATGATGACCTTATATACTGTGTAAAAATCACCTACATTTGGGCATAGCATCCATCAGCATCTTGACGTGTATTCCTCTAGTAGATGACACCATGGGGCTCCACCTCATTTTGTGCTGAGTCTAAGCTCCAGAGATTAGTGTCCATGAAGCTTGCTCTGCCATGTCACCCAAATACTTCCACTGACATTCTGACAGTTACAGCATCATTGTCCAATTTTTCCTCTCGTAGAGCGTGGCAGCTAAAAGTAGACTTTGTGGAGTCCAAGGCTTCTTCTGGGATGGGACGGCGAGGGCATGGCTAAGGCTGACTAAGCCTGAGAAATTGCTCAGCTTTGGCCCCCGCCGCAGAGCAAGAGACGCCTCATTGAGTCGGCAGGTATGGAGTTCAGAGTGAAGGATGGCTGCAGTCTTTCACACATGGCCGGACCAAACTCTCCCACCACTTTCTCTAACCCTGACCAGCCTTAGGGCCCTTCTGCTACCTTTTTGGGTTAGTATCTCTATAGTCAGCTAATTCATATTCAGTTTAAAATGATCATGCTACTAAGAATCGAATCGTGGAAGCTATGTGCCTACACGCCACAATTCCATTCTTAAATACAGACAGTGTCTTGCCCATGGACACAACAACAGTTTAAACTGATTGGAGCAGGAATTTAACCACCATCCTTAGTAGTTTCCAACCCGCTTTACCACCACAGTCATTGCCAACCAATAGCCACCTCGCCAAATGGAGGTGTGCTTTACAATGATGTTGGTAGCTTTGAAGTTTTGAGGAAGACAATGATATAACCCTTAACAAAACTGCTCCTGAGTTTTTCCACCTGTCTGTTAAGATAAAGTTAAAGATGTTGAAGTTCTACACCATATATGGAAGCATTGATTATCTTGTTGTCAGCAGTTGTATTTCATTAAAAAAAAAAAAAAAAAACATCCAGACCTGAACATTCCCAGGGTTTTATGAGAAACCCAAGCCTCATATGTGGAGTAGTATCTGGATCTGGAGTTGAAAGCAACAGTGAAATCATGACAGATGGCCCGTTGGAGAGAGGGATTTGGGGGTTCAATAGTGGTCATCTGAGGTTTGGCACCAAAGAGTTGCAGTCTGAGCTAATATGTTCTGTGATTTTAGTCCTATCATCCATGTATAGGCAGCCAGCTGCACACAATGGCAATAAGGCAGCATGCATATAGAAAACTTGGTGTCCTGTCTCGAAAGTGGATAAAAGCTGACCTTCACTTTGTTTCAGTACACTGCTTTCAAATTATTTTCAGATGAAAGACTGAAAATATAAAATGCCACTTCTTTGGAACAAGTGAACTTGGTCAAAATAAAAGTACATTAAGGCCTTGACAACATCTGCACAGCAAACCAACATTTAATATTACCAGGTAAAATAAAGGTAGCTTTTGAAAGTCATTTTTGGTTACCATAGCAATGTTATATACAACAATGATGGTCAAACAAAGCAGGAGTTAAGTTCTCTGCAACCCCTAGCAAATTAACTCATTCACTAGAAGAGCTATTGAAGAGATTAGTTACTTACTAATACTTGAAGTAAAGGTTTAAAGTTAATGTCTTTATTATAGGGCTGCAGTGGTGGTAGTGCAGGCTAGACATGATCAGTTCTGTCCCAGGGCAGCTGTGCATGCATTCATCATTTCCATGACTACTTTGGTTTGTAGAAATAAATCATGTTTTTATGCAATAATTAATTGTAATTGTGACACCACCGTCCGCCACACACACCCGCATCCACACACGCACCTCAACACCTGCACTGGCACCTCAACACTTACACCTCAACACCTGCACCTCAACACTTACACCTCAACACCTGCACCTCAACACTTACACCTCAGCACTTACACCTCAACACCTGCACCTCAACACTTACACCTCAGCACTTACACCTCAACACCTTCACCTCAACACTTACACCTCAACACATGATTCTCGATAGTTCTCCTCTTATATTTGCCACCGTTTTTGGTATACCACTTTTGCATCCAATCTATTCTGATATTTTAGGAAAGCTCTCATTGTGCATTAAAACCAAAAAGGTTACCCACATGTTCCCTTGCATCTCGGGGAGGCAAATGCAAATCTATTTTGAGCTACATTTTCTATCTGATTTGAATGTAGATTGAAGTATAGAAGATCACAGGCACATTGCTGTTCAACAATGAGGCAGACTGTTGTTGTGTTGACTTGCCAAGAAAACAGATGTATATAAGTTTGTCATAACCCTAAAGCTACACTGCTGGAGATTGGGTGTGGTGCATTCATTTTGGGAGGTAATTGAGCTTGGATTGTTGCTTTTAAAATATACAGAAAGATGTCAGTCGTTCCCACCCTTCAGCACTCACAGACACAGAAATGTTCGGATGAGACATGGTACTCCGACAGATTCAAGTGTCTGCTCTTAAAAATAGTCTGGAGTGAAAATTAACCCTGCTTTTACTGCTCCTCTTGTCATCTTAGGATAGATGTGTTCTGCACAGCTGGACTTTTTTGTCCAAGTAGCCTTGTTTTCAATCTGTTTGGAAAGAAGCATATAAATGTGCATTCTTTAATATGTTCATAGCCTATAGCCTGTCACACTGTAGGCTACTGTTTTTAATTTAACTTGTGTGAAGAATATTATAACCTAAAGCATTGTATTTATTTATAGTGTAATTATATTGTATTGTAATGTTGTACAATTAGTTTTGATGAAAAAATATTATTCAAAAGTTTAAAGTTTTATTCACAACATGATTTTGAATGTCCAATTTGTTTAATAATAATACTGTCTTTGGCTTTGGAGCAGCATTACTCAAAGTTAACCATATGTCCGTGTATCGTGTTCGTGCAGAGTCCACCTGCAGCTCATGTGTGCTCGAGCTGCCACGTCTCTCCGCTGCTGCTGCTGCTGCTGCGGACGCACAAAGTGGGTGCTCTCTCCACTTCTCCTCGGCTCTCCTCAAAGCATGGCACAGATGTGACTGAGCCCACATCTCCTTGTACCTCGTGGCTTTTCCTCTCCGTGACAGCGCGGGGAAAGTTGTGATCACTCCGGTGACGTCGCGGTTCGCCGGGGATTGTGGGGGGGCATTATTGTTTGTGGCGCAGCGCTACACTGTGCGGCGCAGGTTTTGCCAGTGAGGAGCCCCCAGCCAGCCTCTCACCGCTGGGACACGAGCACAATAGGGACAACGAGGGGAGTGTGCGCGGGGCTGGAGCGTAACCAACTCTGTTGAAACGCGAGGATTTTTCACCTTGTGCTACCTCTTGGTTTCTCTGCACTTCTCACCGGGCTGGACGCGCTGGACGGCTCCTTACTAGATAGATGAACACCTCTCTTGGTAAGAATGCATGCTTTCTGGCGTACATGCAATGCTTTCCATAGGTATGAGAAGTTTCTACAGGAGCGTCCATAATACTGTCTTCATTTATAGTCCACAAATAATGTTTTAATACAACATTTAAGGAATGGGAGGTGTGCTGACATTTTTCTCGGACAGTGTATCATTGTACTATGATGAATTCTGTTCGCCACGATCAGTTTCAGAAGTTTTAAAATACTATTCTCTTTTTGTCCACTTGGTGGTGCTAGGACAGTGCCACCATATACCGATTGCGTTTGCATTTGCTTTAAAGCCATATCAATATGTGCGTATGTTTAATAAGTCACGTCCAGAAAGTTATTATAGACTGGGATTATGGTTGGCACGTTTGGAATGATCATCTATTTCATTTGAGCTCCCCTCATATGTTCAACTAAGGTGAAGAGACACACATGAGAGACACGACGTGTGAATTACATTTTGGTGTGCTTGGTGGTAACATTTTTATTACCACTTAATATATCTTAAAGGTATTTGGACTTCATCTCTAGAGTTACAGACCATGCTTTTGATGTCTACTAATAAGGTTAATGCCTTCATAAGGAAATCTGCATAAGGAATAAACAGACGCCTAAATGAGCGCTGTATTTTCAATATCTGGGCTCTCATTTGTCTACTTTTATTGGCTTTCAATCACAAATGCACATTCCATTATCCATCACTTTTTAAGCTGTCCCTGATTCCTTTCCTCTCTACTCTATAAGATCTCGCTAATGTTCTCACTGTGTTCATTTGTCATAGAAAAAGACGTACTAGAAATCCAAACGGAATCTATGATCGAAGCTCATTGTGTGCAGTCTGGCAGATTCTTCTTAGTAACACGATGTGCCAGTTTTCTTTTATTCCGAACATCTTTTTGTAAAGGTTTGCTTACTTTTGTTCTCAATCTTAGGAATTCTCACATAATTCAGCGTAAATTACATAGATTTACGCTGTTTTGTAAATCTATGTAATTTGTTATCTATAGTTGGTCTTAAAATACAACACATACAGTGATTTTTGAACTCTGTGCCTGTTTTTGTTTTGTGTTGACTGGCCTAATAGCTAATTGCAGAAATATTATACCACAAGCCACAGCAAGACATCTTTATATTGTCTGTTTAGTTGCAGATAATTCTATATAAAATATTCCCTGCCTACAGCTCATTCTCACAACATTGCCCTGTATTCAAAACCATATGAATTGATTAAAAATATAGATAGAAAGTGCTTAATGTACAGTATATGCACTATAAAACATTAGTAGGTAAGATCCTAGGCACTTTCTGACCTGATATCCTGCAGCCATTGAAGACAATCCTTATCTTCAACACTGATTATGCCAATTAGTGGATCATTAACTGGACATAACAGTTAACCACTTAATTGTAAGCATTGTTTTGTTCCATGCCTCGAGCTGAATGCCTTTTCTGAGCCCCATATGAATTTCTCTAGCCTTTCCATTTTTATTCAGAGCATCCTGTGATTGTTGTTGCTGGAGCTTTTGTGGATTTGAAAGCTACAATTGAGATAAACACAGTCTTTCTTTGGCTTTACATCCGCAAGAATCCTGTAAGTTGTACTGTGTTTACCGATGGCAAAAAAACGGACCCTTATACAGACTCTGGGATTATTTTAGACTTTTACAGCCTTTATTCATGGCACCGGATGCTGATGTGCCCCAGGGTGAAAATGAAAAGAAAAATTGCTGAATCAAGATTCTCATGTGGAGGTACCGGTTGAAATTGAGTGTTTAACAGTCGGGATGAGAAGTATGTTCAGTAGGGCTTAACAATGTAATGTATTGCAAATATGATTACAATACTGGCAATCTGTACTGTGTTACAGAAATAAAATGCATGTTTGGCAATAAGGTTTCACATTCAATCTGAGACAACTCTGCACTATATGTTAAATGTTGTATGTATGTTAAATTTGTAATATATTGCAATGCTCAACATAGTTATTGTATGTTTTTCCCCAATGTACTGTAGCTCTGCCCTGACATTCCTACACTGGTCTAAAGCAGTACATGATTAGTGTGATGGATATTCATGTTGCATTGGGAATTTGCCTGCGCTCTGACACACAACGAATGCAATTAGTCCCAGAACCCACAGTGGAAATGCCCCGCCGTTCTCGCACCGGGGCTGCTCGGTCGCCATGGAGACCGCGTGAATGACAAGCCCCCGCTGCTGAGGTCGACCTTTGTGATTCCCAAGGTTCAGCCCACAGGTTGAACCCCCTGTTGGGAGCGATACTGAAGGGGCATTATCTTGTGCATGTAAACTAAACAGCCATTACCCTGTGGCCCCTGGGTGCTATTTAAGGGTGCTTATCTATCTTGCACAGTTGCCCTGGGGGTGTGATTGTACACATAGCTGCACAAAAGAACTGGCTTAACATACCCAGGCTTGCATAGGCACCTTCTTGTGCTAATTCTCCTAACTTGGATGATTTATTGCTTTTATAGGAGTAAAGTTGAGGACTCAAACAATGGTTCAAGTGGTTTTCTGTTCCCTATTTCCTCACTGCCTTGTCTTCTCTCATTACCGCTGGCTATTTATACATCTCAACCACTTTAACATTATCTTATTCCTCTCTTTCTCTTCTATGCGCTCCTTATACTATACCGACTCAAGAGAATCATTGAAAAAGTAAAGCCAGTTGTAAAAAAAAAATATTCGGGGCATAAGTTAAAGTTTTTTGTGTTTCTTTGAGGTTACTTGGGTGAGATGGTGTGAGAAGTTGCCATGGCTACCCCCAAGGTTGCCCTGCATTATATTTAAGTGCATGTCTGCCTGTCACAAAAGTGTTGGCTCAATAAAAGTTTATCATTCACAGCGGTTCTTGTGTGTTCTTTAAAGGCCAAAGTGTCAAGACGATGTTGCCATAGCGAACCGAGGGGGGAAGCTATGGAGCTGAATGCAGAGCCCTCTAGCATGTGTTGACCATTGTTCACATTTTTTATTGCTATATAGACTTGACACTTAGTGGATTATGGAAAGGAAAATAGTTGGGGAGTTGAGTGAATATCATACTCGTTATTGCTGTTGTTATACACTCACTGATCACATTACTAGGCAGAGCTAATGAGTACAAACCAGTGTCCTACCTCTGGCATCAACATGGCATTTTCGCCCACAAAACTACCGCTCACTGAAGTAGTTACTGTTCTCTAAGTAAATCATATTTCTTCTGTAATTTTTAGTACAGTCAACCTGCATCAACAACCCCACCATGTCCAGTGACTATGATGCTTTGTTTACGCTTCAAACATATGTGTTACAAAACGCCATCAGCATTTGAGTGGGTCTACCTAATTTGCTGGACAGTGAATCTGAATGTACAAACCTGCTTGCAAAAACTTCTCTTGGGATCTAAGTGTCTGAAAGGTTTTAGTCTCATGTCCAGATGTCAAAAAGAATTAGCCGCTTAACCAGTGTTCACTTACCAGTTCTGTTCCACTGCATTAGCTCTGCTCCTCTGTAGCAGCACAAACCAAGACGGAGGGAGATCTTTGAACCACTAAAAAACACCAAAAAAGACTTATTTTTCTACACTATGTGGGTCAGGCTTAAATAATCCCTAAAGCCTCTTTTTCCCTTAGCTGAAGCGGATTTCAGAAAGGTTAGATTGATCCCAACTTTTGTGACCACTGTGAGAACTTTTTTTTAAATTTTCTTGGGGAATGAATTGAGCGGGATAGCGTTGTGAGCCAAGGAGGTGCAAAAAGAGGATTTTCAAAACAAGAGTTCTTTATTTATCGACTGATCTGGGGCCTTTTAGGAGAAGGGTGAAATGAGCCATGAGTCACCACCCGGCTGTATTTCTCAAGATGACAAACGACTTAGAAGCGTGATGGAGAGGATAATTTGATAGCAAGGGCTTGGCGTATATATATTTCTCGTTTATGCACTTCTTCTCTTACAGCTCTGAGGTTAAGCGAAAAGTGGACTTGCTCCTGGGAGACTCCCGAAGCTATGTATAGTCGCATCCAAATTAGCAGCCCGTGCCTTTTAATGCAGCAACATGGGAACACTATATCCAGAGACTCCAAGCCTGTTTGTGAATGTTTTTAATATGATCTCTCTAAGTATTTTGAACACCTCACAGGATTTGCATCTTATCTTTATAGAGCATATCATTATAGTGAGATAAGAAGCAGCTTTTGATGTGATGCTAGTCTATGGCACCGATGCAACACGGGCAGCAAAGCCATAATTTGATCAGTGTCTGGATATAACTAAATACAGAAAAATCCCTTTTAATCTCCAGCAAATGAAAACATTTATCGCTACTTTCAAACGATTACCAAGGGCTAATGAGAGCAATATCCTCCAAAGAATGTCTAAGGCTAAGCTGGGATATTTTTGATTTTATTTAGTTTATTCATTTTATCCGACCCCATATGAAAAGTTTGTGATAGGATCTCGGAGATAGCGCGGCACCGGTACTTGTAGTTCAGTCATGCAGGACGAAAAAGATGCAGCGGGCAGATTAGTTTGAGAAGAGAGAAACACAGATTTGTGGCACAGATAGAGGTGAACTGATAAAACTTTCCAGACAAAGAAGGGAGGAGCCAGTTTATTCTGTTAGAAACATAAAGGACATGAAAAGATGGACCGTTGTGATTCGAGAATTGATGAAGCCGTTGCATTTACCAGCAGCAGGGTCCCACGGGAGAATGGGGAGTGTGGTGCGGCCAAGCAGACTTCAGTCCTGGATGTCAGTGGGAGAAATCCTTAGAGAGTGTTTGGAAGGGACAAAAAAGCAAACACAAGGCACCAATACACTGTGCTGCTTAGTCCAGGCTTCTGTATCTGGCTACAGAAGGAACACAATGCAGCTTCAGTCCAGGAATAAAACCACAGAGGACATGTGGTCAGTGCTGCAGCCACCACAAGCAAATAACAAACCACTTATCGCTCCAGTCCTGCTCAGGCAGACTTCAATAAACAATGTTCTATTTGAAACGTGAGAACAATTGAGCACCTTATTTCTTGAAAACACTTCTCCGTTCTGAGTTCATTCTGTTATCTTTGGATTTGAAATATAATTATGGGGAAGATCGTGATGAGATTATTTTAGCTAAGACCTCAAATAGTCCTGGTTTAGACCTTTTTTTGTCCAGGCTTATTATTAACTTCCATTTATATAGCGCTTTTCAAGACACCCAAAGCGCTATACATATTTTTTTGTACTATTCATTCACTCTACAGTCACACCTGATGGTGGTAAGCTACTATGAAGCCACAGCTGCCCTGGGGCACACTGACGGAAGCGTGGCTGCCAGTTTGAGCCTACGCCTGCCCTCCGACCACCACCAAACACCAATCACACAACAACATTCATTCTTAGGCAATGTGGGTTAAGTGCCTTGCCCATGGACACAATGGCAGTATGCATTCGGACGGGCTCGAACCACCAACCCTCTGGTTGAAGGGCGAGCGCCTACCCACTGCTGCCCCTTGCCCACTCACCCACTGGCTTAGAAGTAGTTAAGACTATTTACACCTTTAGTCCTGATTTATGCCCAGTTTAGTTCTAGTTTTGACTTGGTGTAACTATGCAATTGACCCTTTGTAGGATGGATCAAATGTGGAGGACAGGTTTTTCTAAAATTAAGTATACCTCAAGCTTAATCTTTTGAGCCTAGGTTTCAATTGGACCTAGTTTAGTTTTGTATATCTTAGACCTGGTTTCAATCTGTATTAGTCATGATTCATGCTATACTTTTTGGGGCTTTGGAACATTTTAAAGGGGCCTGAAAGCTCCCTGAAATATTTGTCTTTAGTCATAAATAAAAGCTCTGAATTTCACAGACAATATTAGCACAAAGGACTCTATCTTTCAGATAGAGGTGGCGGATGGCTAATACAGTGGTTGAATTATGCTGCTCATGAAACAAGAGAATGTTTCTATCCTCTTGCTCCTGTTCTATTGTGTTAGGATATTCCCCGGAGGTGGTGTTGAACACTTGTGCTGACTCTCTCCGACTGTGCTCCTTCTGCCTGCTCCGTGCTGTGCTGCTGTACTGTTGGGACTCAGAAGCCTTGCAGATTGTTTTAGGATTCTCTTCGATGAGATATGTTTTTACCCTCTCCTCTCTCTTGCGTAGATGGAAGGCAAAAAAGTGTGTTTAAAAAATAAATAATGCTCACTGTTGTATTCAAGGTGCTGCAAGCCATTGTTTGCTCTGAACACAAGATACAGGCCCACAGCAATGAACACACAAGTGGTCAAGACAGAATAAGGATATTGACAAAAAACATGATATAAATGTGCACGCCAGTAGAAATGCTATCTCTATCTGGGATGAGATCTTACTTGAGTAATTTGGGTTTTTAAAGTTTTTTATGTAGACCACAAATAACAAATTTAGATTATCCAATCAATACCAACATAGCATTAGACACTGAACGGTGCTTCCAAGAGAGGGCATGGGGATAAGGCCAGAACCTGATTGGAGATGACATTTATTTGACAATAGAACTGAATATACTCATTTGGATTAATATGAGAAACAAACTGTAGTGTATCTCAGTAATGTTCTGTCTTCCATCAAGAAAATTGACTCAAATAGTTGTTCACTTCAATAAACAACTGTGTTATGGCCAAATAAAAGCTGGTTTAGTCATTTAGTTCTGGTGTAGCTGTTTTGATTTACACCCCCTTCTGACTCTGAAGTGTTTTATTTCTGCTCACATTTACATTCACTGTCAAAATCATACCCAAATATTGTTAGTATCATTATCACATTACACTTTACCACATCTTGCAGAACATAAGATAACACTATCTTTCAGTAGCAGCACTAGTGCCCAGGTGTGAGACATTAACATGTTGTGAAGCAGTATATGTGTCTCAAACGATCATCTTTAGTTTCACTTTCTCACACTTGGTCCTTCCCTCTGCCTTTGACCCATGTTTGACCAGGCGTGACCCTCGCCAAGACCTTGGAAAAACTGACTGATATTTTGAAAGCACCATTTATTCTTTGGTGATAAAATCCCCAGACGAGAAAGAGGACTTTCTGTGATGAAGCATCATAAATGAGCTCAGTCAAATCATTATAAATCAACGATAAAATGGATTGAGATATCGGAAATCTCCCTGTTTTTTTTACTTTGCAGAAAGACTAAGAGCTTTGAGAGTGGAACTCCTACGCGCAGATACATTTTCTACCACACTTTTGTTGCAGCGTTCCTGTTGTCATTAAAAATAGACCTCTGCCCTTCTAAAGCTCGGACCTATAGCATCCTGATCTATTTTGTGCACCACGCTGTTTCTCTAAGGCTTTCCGGGCAGAAAAGTACTCCCATCTCTGCTGCAGATCAGGGCAAAAGGATTCTTTCCTGCAGGGTCCACGTCTTCTATTGACTTTTGAAGAGAGTAACAAAAAGTCTTGTATTTGCAATAGGTCTGCGGGCAGTTCACAGTGATTTTGTAATCCTAACTGGAATGTTCAATAGTTGATTATTTTTATGCCATTTAAGTTTTTTTTCTTCTGCCATTATCTTCCAGCATTTTAGCTAAAACCATAGATTTCTTTGTGCTTCCGTAGAGTTGAAAAACATTGTGGCCTCCTCTAAGTCTGAAAAGTCCAGGGTCAAGTGGGAGGAGTGGTCAGTCATGCATATAATTAACCCTCAGTCTGACATTCATTGTGTATTATGACAACTATTGGAGGGCAGTATGGTATTTTAATGATATGATTATAGTTGTTTAGAGATATGGTGCATCTATATGACTGTACATTATTCTGCTTTATTCAACACTATTGTAACCTGAAAATAAATCGAAATGTCACAGAATCATCTGCCAAAAGGGTGCAGTAATTTGCATATTATTTTGGCAGTTTTATGTCAGATGCTCTTTCCAACCTAAGCATTCCTGTTTATTTAAAGGCTTGGGACTGGCACAAAGTTAAGAGTGGCCTGTGACCACCTGTGGCTTTATTATAATACTAACATATGTATTTCCATTTGCAGAGATTTCAAACAATAGACTCGATACATTAATTATTTTCACATTTATAATATGCAATTATCAGTTTATTTTCAGTTCTTTCTATTGTGCACTACGGGACTCATACCTGTCATTGTCAGAAGCTGAACTTCACCCACCTCCTCCATCCCCTTCTCTGTCTGTCATATATCATAATTAACACATTCCTATTCCAGAGCCCTTCTTGGCCTTCCCCTGAGAATATGCACAAAAATAAGTCATAATTTATAGTTAAGTGATTGCATACTTGCATTCTGTGATTTCTCACCCACAAGTTAAGGTTCAGCAGCTTTAGCTTTGGGAGGTAATTGCTGGTAATTGGCATAGGGCACATAGTTAAACTTTTGGTCAATTCCAACACCTTCATCTTCGCGGAGGAAGTAGTAAACATCAGTATGAAAAGGACCTCTCACTCAATTCATCCCTAACTATTACGATGGTAGGGGCTGATTGCATGTTGCAGCCACATGATTTAAGGCTATTGTTGTAAAACACCCCTCGAACAATTATAAAAGTATACTGTTTTTACCACCTTGGGGTTTCAGGCGTCGTGTCAATCAAAATGACCTGTTTTTTTAAGATTTCCTTTTTTTCACAGCCACACACTTTTATTAAACACAACCTTTTGAAAGTGTCAGGATAATTTATGCAGCTAGTCACAAATATCTTGGCTGTGGAAGTCTCATGGGGTAAGAAGGATTTTGCATGAACTAGATACAAAGTCTAAATGCAGGATAAAAGCTCTAGGATTGAGGTGGACATAGAGTAGAGGGAGGCAAAATGTGATATCACAATTTTAAGGGTCAAGATCATTTTGTTTTCTTAGATTATGTGCTCAGCTGTGGGAGAGTGGAAAGTGACCCTGCCTTTCAGCAAACGGATTGTGGGTTTTGATACACCCCCAAGTAACTGGGCAATTCTACTTCTGTTACACTAAGATCATTTTTACCCCGCTTAAGGTCCATAGAATGAGAATTTGAAATTTACAAATAATTAACTTTGAGGGCAGCAAAAGGGCAGCGGGGGCTATGTATTTGGCTTATTTTAAGTCCTACCTAAAAATGTTCTTGAGTTCTCGGTCCAGTGCAATCCAAATGCTTAACCATGAAGAGAAATGGCGAGGCCTATTCACTTTGTGAAGCTTTTTACATTAGGTTTAGTAATTACCAAGGCGTATTTATTTTAGGCTTCATTTATGGGGCCCTGGAAGCTTAGGGCCTTAAGCAGCTGCCTACTTTTGCCTAATGGTAGCGCCGCCTCTGTGTACACCTTTAGACTGAAGTTAAGCACACCTGGTGGCCACATGTGGATTGTGCCCCCACCCTGCACCCTTTGTGTTGGAAAACTCCAGTGTCATCAGTACAGGGCAGGGGTGGAGGGGGTCATTAAGTCATTATTTATGTGCTTTCTGCTGTTTTATCACCTCCAGACACGGTCGCACAAGGCAGACACCCACACTGTGAGCCCCTAAGAAGAATAACATAATTGTACTAGTCACCTAAAGGAGGAAATGTGCGGTCAGGGGGTCCAGGCTAATAGAAATACTGCAGACATTAACAGTCTCAGCTGGCTGTAAAGACCCCAGCCATCTTGTTCTATGCTCATTTACACCCACTGTTGTTTACGTTGCCTGCTCCCAACGTGAACCTTCACTGTTATCAGGAAGTGGAGAAGCAGTTTTTAGAGGCAATTTCCTTTTTAGAATAGCTCACTTTACATTATTTGATTAATTACAAACATAGCTCAATGGTTCTTGTTAGTCTGTTGTAAGCTGTTTCTGTATGAAATATGTAGTTTGAATGGATTTGAGCAAAACTTTCCTATAAGGAGGATTCAAGGCTGCATGGAGGTAGAGAGGAACTCTCATCCAGAGATGACGTGCTCATAATAAATGAACAGTATCTTTAATGTCTATTCACAACAGCAAAGAGAAGCATGTTCTGTATTGATTCTTGCACAATGTCAAGTACACGTGACACAAGCTCTTTCACAATGGAGTAAAACTAAGAGTCTATATTTTCCATACAGCCACAACGGCATTTTCCTTGTTGTAGGAAGACAGTATTATTCTATTATTCTTTGTGACAGTGGGCAGCAGTTAGAACGTTGGTGCTTTGAATTTCACGTATTGTATAAAAGATTGTATTATGATATGAAATTATGACAATCTGCTAATCTGGGAAGATTACTGAATCGTGCTAAACAATGCATTTGTTTATGCTCTGCTCTTCACCATTATTTTTACTGTTCATATGAATATGAATAGGAAAATAAATAGTATTATTATGAATACCTGAAATACTGGATGAACATTAAATCAGTTACAAATACAACTAAGAACTAAAATTGTGATCTTGGCGTAATAAAATCGTGATATTATTTTTTTCTACATCAACATTGCTTGTGTTAGCGTCAATGTCATGGTCTTTTTGGAAGGGTCACTATAGAGTTCTTATATTAGCCAAGCCAAAGGTGATTGCTGCAGTAGGAAAAGCTCTATATTCAGTACATGTATTCTGTTTTGAATGGAGGAAGTGTGTTGCAGACATAAATGGATGTTAAACAGTGCTGCTCTGTGTTGCACCTGGGGCGAGCTGCTCATGTGAAAGGCCATGTGGAGTCAGCTCTCTGGATACCACAGTCCCACACACACACAGACACACCACACACACATATATTCTGCCTGGTGTTTCCTTTCGCTGCACTTCTAAAAGAGCCAACTGTTGCTTTTCCAGCTGCGCCTGACCAACCTCACCCTCAAGTCTGCTCCCCTGTTGTTTGACTTGTCCTGAGTCAATCACCTTTGGGGGGGACACTGTGCTGTGGCCCGAAGGTATGCGAGTGAATTGTAGAACATGCTGCCATTCCTTTTTCATAAACATCACTGAAGCCTTTTTTTGCCACAGGGACTTCAATAGGATTTAGATCAATGGGTGGCGTAGTGTTTAGAGAGTTCCGTGCTGATAGTGGCACAAAAAAATATATGATACCAGGGTGTCTATATTCTTACCTTCTCCCTGTTCACCCTCTCTCCACTTTACCAAACTCTTAACTTAATCAAATCCCTCTCCCTCCGCATCCTCTTCAGCATCTCCTTCATGTTTGACACCTCTCATTATAACCTACCTCTTTGCCGTAATCAACTTTCACTGACCTCAAACAACTTTTCTCGCCTCTTTTCTTTGCTAGCCTTTCCGCTACTTCCCTTGATTTTGAAGAGCAGGTCATTGCGGGTCGGAAAGCCATTACACTAGTCTAGTTTGCCAAAGCAGCTGAGCGGCACGGTGCCTCCAAGAATTCACTGGCGCTCCACTCACATGAACATAAATACTTGTAAAGAGCGTGCATGTGTTTACTATGGCAAAAATATTACTCCCTGGTATCTTAAGTGTCTAGATGTAAGATAAATCAAAATGCTGTCATGCATGTTCACACTAAAAATTAACAATGAATGAATAAATAAATGAACTTTTTCATTTTTGGAAATCATTTGTTCACCTCTAGAAAAGCATTTTGCATTCTATAATATTTTCTTTCCATGAACTATTGTTTTCTCCCTGCAGATTTTTTTTTATGTTGTTCCATGCCCCTTTTCTCAGCTCCTGAGAAGGTCAGTGTCTCAGCATACAGAATTACTCAAACGGTCTTGAATAAAACAAAATACTACTTTTTTGGAAGCTCAGAGAAGTTAACATAATAGGGCCCATTTAACATTGACAAGCTGCATACAATCACTTGTGTTCCCAGCTGGGTGAAGGCATACTTGAATAAGGTTACATTAATTGAAAACCAAGTAGATGAGTGAGCTTAAAAGTTGGATAAATAGTGTGTTGCTGCTAATCTTTTTCTCATGTCAACATTAGGATTTCTGCACTGTACTGTCAACTGGCATTAAAAAGAAAATAAATCATGGCTATAGCAATTATCATGCGTAAAGCTGCAATTTTTAACATGTATGCAAATGTGCTAATTAGTTTATATGTAAAACCATGCTTGTTTTGGTTCATTAATCTAGCCGTACACCTGTTCCTTTGAGAATAAAATACAATTACATATGTTAAAATGTTTATGCATAAATATATACGCTCTAAGAAATAAGTCTGAATTTGCACATTGTTATAAAGTGGGTTAGTCATTTGCCTCTAATACAATAAGGTCAGTGAGACAGCTGTGCACACATGCTTTGGGTATAGGTTTGGGAACTGCACACAAAAACACATAGATCTAAAGCAGGAACATCTGTTTGGGGACCTCAGGGCTGATGCATCAACAACAGGACCGACCACACACTGGTTCCAGCCAGCCCTTACCTCGGGCACACTCCTGGGGATTTAGAGTGGTGAATGGGTATTAACCAATATCCTAACCTGTAATTGTTATCATACGCATACGGAAGGAAGGCACCCTTTAATTATATGTGCCATTGTTTCTGGGAAGTTTAGGTCACAACACATATGGAAGCTTAACTTATTAGTGCAGTCATAGCCATAGAGACAACACTGAGGTCTCTGAAGTCCTGACCTCTATATTTTTTTACATGTTGTTAACATTTGGAATCGAAGGACTGATAAATCTAGGAAAACAGTCTTTCTGTTTTAAGAAGTCTTAAGAGACTCAAAGGCACAAGGCTATGTAAATCAGCACTAAACCAGGTCTAAACCTGGACTAAAACAGGTTTAAACCAGGTCCACACCAGGACTAAAACAAGTTTAAACCAGGTCTAAACCAGGACTAAAACAAGTTTAAACTAGGTCTAAACCAGGACTAAAACAAGTTTAAACTAGGTCCACACCAGGACTAAAACAAGTTTAAACCAGGTCCACACTAGGACTAAAACAAGTTTAAACCAGGTCCAAACCAGGACTAAAACAAGTTTAAACCAGGTCTAAACCAGGACTAAAACAATTTTAAACCAGGTCTAAACCAGGACTAAAACAAGTTTAAACCAGGTCTAAACCAGGACTAAAATAAGTGTAAACCAGGTCCACACCAGGACTAAAACAAGTTTAAACCAGGTCTAAACCAGGACTAAAACAAGTTTAAACCAGGTCCACACCAGGACTAAAACAAGTTTAAACCAGGTCTAAACCAGGACTAAAACAAGTTTAAACCAGGACTAGTACTAAAGCCGGTCTAAAAATCATACTTTTTCCCCCTGCTTATACAGGTCAGAGATGTTCAGGTAGAATCATTTTGTCACAGTTGCCCTGATAAACCCATTTGGGGTATTTAAAAAAAAACTGTGCACGACTCTTGGTGCAATGCATTGTCTTTGCAATTGAATATGCATACAGATGGCATTTGTGTAATCGGTACCAAATCCTAAACATAGAACATGAATTAATGTATCAGAGATGTTGATATGCAGCTTTGAAGTTGAAGCCATCAAAGGCGTCACATGATGGTGCAGTTCACAAGGGTAACATTGACTGTATATTTAGCACCAAGCCTAAATTAGACTTGTCACAGCTATAGACACATGCCATCCTGGCTAGAGAGTAGATCACTTAATTTTTCTGCGAAGAAGCTATTCCTAATCATAGTACAATAATTCTAAGCATTTCAGGAATTAGGGCTGGGCAATATAGCATAGAATTTTATGTTTTTCATATAATGTTAACTTTCTACATACTGCCCAGCCTTATTCAGAAGGTCAGGGTCAAGTGTGAATGTTGAATTAAAAAGTGAAGTCATGTTCAAACTTATAAGCCTTTGTTCCTTGTCATCTCTCCTTGTGTGAGTTTCATTTCCTGGCAGTTGTGAGGCCACAAAGCGTCCGGCCTATACCTGCCTAATCAACTTAGCCCAACCGCCTGCAGCTATGAAGTCTCTCTCTCTCTTAGTAATACTGGCCCAAATAGACACTATAGTTTCTCACTTTTATCCACATAACCTTGGAGTTCCCCTCGAAAAACTCATTAAACATCAACAAGAAACCCTCAAATCCGCTGTTTATACCCACACACCTGCTGTACTCTGCTGATGCATGCATTCTTACAACAATTATAGACTCACCTCGGCACACGAAGAGGCTGAGGATTTGATAATTATAGCTTTTGTTCTTTATACTCTTATACAAAAATGATGAAGATATGCTTCATCTGTTATACTGTAAGTGGTAATTATATCGGCGAAAACAGCGTGTCGCCGATATTATGGAATCACGTCGGTGCGCGTCCGCGTCCGCGTCCGCGTCCGCGTCCGCAGATCCTAGCTGTGAACGCGATAACTCAA
>JAVQKC010023768.1:27500-35107 GCA_036025475.1 Philypnodon macrostomus | reverse complement strand
CCACGCTATGCATCAGCAGGGATTGTTTCATTATGTACATAACGAGTGCCATTAATCGCTCTTAACAAGAGGACACAACCTCACCTTGGCAGTCTCACATGCACAGCGGGAAGGTTGGTGCGGTGTGGGGCGGGGGCATGGAAATATCTATAGTGCGCACCAGAAAAATTAAAATTCAACACACCCAAGGATCCGCCACTGTCGCCTCCCCGCCTTCTTTTCCTTTTTGACCGACTACATCGCGGCCTGGGGGTGTGTGTGCGCAGATGGAGGCGAGCCAGCAGTCATATAGAAGAAGATAGACACATAAAAAGTAAGGGAAGAGCGAAGAGAGGGCAGGGAGAGAGATAAATATATAAATATATTGGGAGAAAATGCCGCAGTGGTGGCAGCCAGCGGGGGTTTGTGCCCTTGACACACTGACATGGGCTACAGACGGGGGGTGCTGTCATGTGACACTTGTCTTTCGCCTGATCACCCACTTGTCCACCCGTCTACTTGTCCGCCTGGCCACCTGGCGACCCCCTGTCCCTGCTTTTATTCTGCGCAGCACCTCACCACCCACCTCCACGACCTCATCCCGCCTTGACCTGCCGTCGTCCCGCCCCTCCTCTGCCACCGATGCCCGACTGTGCCCTGCCTCTATCTCTCTCTGCATTCCCGCCCCACCCCTCGGCGTCTCCCCTCCCCCCTCCCGCCGCGGTGCAGCAAGGTCAGGCGGGTCACCGTGTCCTCATCTGTAATCCGCTGCCATTCGTCAGCAGCAGCAGCGGCAGCGAGCCCTGGCCCGGGCTGGAGGAGAGGAGAGACATGGAGAAGAGGGGAGGCAGGCGTGTGGACGAGGGGAGAATGCCCAATTAGGCAGCTGTCACACAACTACACACAAACACAGACACACAACTGCACACACATACACGCACAATAGAGCAGGATAGAGGGAAAGAGGAAAGGGTGGGAGGCGGCAGAATCAGCCTACTGTCCACAGACAGATAAGGGGGGTGGGACGTGGGGGGCACATGAACCCTTTCAGCTGCGTGTGTGTGTTGTTTTCATGAGGAAAGTACAAGAAAAAACATTTTGTGCGCAAGGATGCAAGGTAGCACAAAAGTTCCACAAAGTGGCCATAGCTAAAGAATACACAGCTAGTGAAACACCTCCCATTGCACAGCAATTAACTGCCAGACCAGTCATTGTCTATCTAAAACTGGGCGTTCGTTTGCTCCACCCTTTTGAAATCTTCACACTGACAGACTATTCTTTGTAATTAAGAGAAAAAAACATACAACAATGAGCATGACTGGTTAGCTTTGTATAAAGTTCTCAATAGCTAAAGTCATGTCCATGGATCTAGCCTTCAATTTCACTTTTTCCCTAGACACCATCTCTATACCAATTCTGTACCATCCCTGTACCATCCCTGTACCATCTCTGTACCATCTCTGTACTTGCAGTAAATTTTATGGAAAGGGCCACAGTTTTAAAAGAATACCATTTTTGGCATCTCAATAAGAGAGCCAGCAAAAGCTAAATTGAATTTATTACTATTCTTATAACAAAATGAAAGCAGTGCTGAGTATTCTATCGAGTTCCTCTTTTTATTGAGTGATAAGACGATCAGGCAGAAGTGCAAAAATGAACCATGTCCACGTGGTTTGACAGACACCCCGCTGGACCATAGATGGGACAGACAGACAGGAATTCTTTACTGTCCCGGACTAGCGGCAGATATCAAATGGGTGACAAATATTCCATAATTGGATCATTTATCACCGGCAAACACATCTGTTTTGAGTAATGGGAAAACTAATCAGCAAAAATGATACAGAGAAGACTCCACGCCAGGCACCGGCAAGATTTATGCTTGAGCAATCTGGGACTCCAGCCTGTACCTATTGATTGTTTTGGTCTAAATGCTTCTTCGTTTAATCAAAAAGGAAGTCTCAAAATGGTGCCATGCCAGGACGGTAATGAGCAGGTATGATCGAATGCCCCTGAATGTGACAAAAAAAAAAAGACACCGACTCTTACTGAAAGTGTCAAAGTTGGGGCTTGAAATCCAGCTTTGAGTGGTTGGTGTTCGAAAGGATTGCGTCACAAGTGCGAGGACACTTATCCGGTAAATCCTGCCTGAGTAGTGAGTGCGGTTCGTATAGGGCTACATGTCATAGGCCGTGGATACATATGTTCCACTAGCCCAGGGGAGGCTCTCACTCAACTACAGGTGTCCAGGCTAAATTATGATATCCTCCCACCTCCATGCGCGCAGCATATAGGGGAAGGCATGTCAGTGCAAGATATACTGTCCTGTTACATTTCTATTGTTGTAAAGGGGATAGACTGATATCCCCTGAGCAAGACCAGGCCAGGTGGATGAATGTCAAATTACTGTGCAAGCGCTAGACACTGTAATATATATTTCTATCTGAGAGGACAAGCTGGAAAATAATCGGTTTATTGTAAAAAAAACAAAACACTCCTTAGCCCAGTGCTCACCTCCTAACCAGGAAGAAATTGAGCAATACCCACTTTCAGAAAATTGCATTACAGCAAACCAATCTATAGCTTAAACTTCTAGCTTCGTAGATAGCATTATCCATTTCCATTTGCTTCCTTTAACTCTATTCTATTATTTCTGTATTTTTAGCAGATGTAGCCAGTGCAGTTCACTTTATGGATTCATTTAAGCCAATGGGAGTTCATTTTATCCACCCTTCTATTTGATTGGCCAAAGCTTAACTCAACATGTTATTTAATGTAAAATTCTAACAATGAAATGTTCAAATAATTATAAATGTTCAAAGAATGCATACCCCTGGCTTAAGTATGGCAAAATAATAGCTACATACACAGTGCATTCATCTTTAAACTAATGCCAATAAGGATGCACTCATCGGCTCATTGATCGGATATTGGTGCCGATCCAGGGCAGTCAGCTGGATCTGTAAATGTGGCAGATACTGGAGCCAATAAAATTTATAATGCTTTAGCCTAATTATAAGCAGATGACTAATGTAGCAAATTACATTCTACATTTTGAGGACCATTTGGTCTTAGTTATATTATATTATAGGTTTACTATTTTTGAAAGTTAGGTATTGGGTATCGGCCAATCCACAAAGTCCAGATATCGGGATCGGTATCAGGACAGGAATGCATCTCTAAATGCCAACATTAAATGCATGTAAAACTTTTGATGATTTACTCATACCTCATAGGAGTAATGTAGTCATTTTTGTATAAGGCTGTATCACTGTGGGACACCGCCCATCTGTGGGATTGTTATTCTAATGACTCAGTGGTTTTTGGCCAGCGCTCACCTCGTTCTTGCAGCGGTGAAAGTACCTAAAGTGCACCCAAAGTCTACAGATTGTAATCTGTGATGTCATATTGATGCATAGCCTGAAGCAACTCCATTAGCCGCCCGCAAGACTGACTTTGGACTCAAACAATGTCTGCTTGTACTTTTACATCTAAAGGAAATTTAGATGATAGGAGAGCCATTAGTTCTGTTCCAGAAAACACAGTCTTATCATCGTCCAAATCCCGGTTACATTCACCTTGTACCACTTTTACAATTCACTGTACGGAGTCAATGATGTAAAATGGTGTAAAAGCAGAGATTATGGATATTTTTGCACTCTGGCAAAGGATCATAACTTTCTTGCTCGTCTTAAAACAAAAACGCATCCAATACTCATTCCATCATAAAAATAGATGCAGCACTTATTAAAAGGTCAAAGTTCAGGGTTACAGAGTAGATATTGTTTCTTCCAATAGAGCCTTTAAGCAAAAGTGAGTCAACTTTACAAAGTAGGATTTGAGGTGAGGGAATAGAATAGAATAATTCTGAACATACAATGAAAAAACTGTGGTTATCAACATTTCTGTAAAGACTTGTCTGGAAAAAAAACTAAGCCAAATCGGTACAATTAAATAAATATACACATGAGGTACATTCACTAATGTTTTCTAACCAGGCTCTGACATCACCTACATGTAGCAGAGTGTTTTTTTTGTCAAAACCATCTTAATTTGCAATATTTTGAGGCTAATACTAATTTCTCCATTGAAAATGTATCATGGCTTTGCCTCCAGTTGCTTCCATTCTGGAATATAGAACTTTCTGTTTACAAACTTTGACAGGGTCTATAGCTCTGACTTTAGTGCTGTCCGCTCGCAGCCCTGTCACTCTCAGTGAATCCTGATAAATACAGCCGTGTGTGACAAGACACTTGTCCTCACCACGCAACCACAGTGTAATGGGCATTGCAAGACGATACCCGATTGACCAATGGACACAACACGACTACAGCGTCAACAAAAGTGGAACGGACATGTCGGTCCGAGCCTGGTGTATATACAGAACTTTAGTGCGTGCTCTCAGGAAGCTGCAGTCTGACATTTACAGGCGCCCCTTTAACTCATGTATTTATTATATCACTTGACCTTTCGCTTTGATGAAACAGCGGTCGTCACATCACTGCAAGGTAGTTAAAGCAGGAGATGGTAAAGAACATTCAATTTATAGTCATTGTCCTACTGCACTATTATAGTGCTCGTTAATGGGTGCACTTTTAACAGTCATTTCAGGTCTCTTCAAAACAACTGCTTTAAACTGAGCCTTTTGTATCAGTAATTGAAACCAGTCTCTATCTTGTGTAAATTAATTTTACTTATAACCTTCATAGATGCAACATTCACCACATTCTCATATTTCTTGTTGAGTTGCAAACAATAAATTAATAAATGCATGTGAATGACTTTGAGCTATGAGCAAATGAATATATTGTCCACTTGACTCAGCAGGAAACGTCAGATCATAAGTTTCTTCTCAGTTTAATGTATGTACATGCATAAATGTATGTATCCCTTTACTAAGTGAAGAATAAAATGTGAAAGCATGCAAAACTGTCTCTTACAGCTGCAGGAGCTACCTGCTGCTGACACTCTGCACACTCTATTTCTCTAAACTATACAGGGTACAGTCTAGTGAAGACTGATTGGTGAAAAAGGTGACATTCACTGAAGCTGAAACCCCTTCAGCCTCAACCCTCAACTCAAGCACATTTGGAGGCAGCCATCGGTTCACTGTCCCTTTAAATAACTTTAAGACCTTTTTTTCTTCTCTACCTCCCTCTCCAGAGCTTTATCACTGGGCCTCCTCTCATCCATCCCTCTCTCTCTTGCTCTCTCGCTCTCTCACACACACACACACACACACACACAGTGCTGCTGTAGTGTATGTGTGGCTGGCAACTACAAAGCAGTTAGCCAAGCATCTCTTGGCTCTGTGTGGAGAGAATAAGACACTCTCATTACTGCCCTTAAAAAGCTCTTGCCCTCACAAAATCCACTACCAGACCAGAAAGTCACAGGCAAAGAACTGCGGCTACTTTTCACTGGTGCAACCTAACTCCATGTATCGGTGTATGTGCATGTCTGTGTATGTGCATGTCTGTGTATGTGCATGTCTGTGTATGTGCATGTCTGTGTATGTGCATGTCTGTGTATGTGCATGTCTGTGGTTGATCGTCCCTGCTCGTTCCCCTTTACTCTTCCTCTTTAATGTCACAGACCTGGCTCATATGACCTTGAGTGCCAGCATTGGCACGCCAAGAGCGAGTGCTGCCTCGCCTGCAGGTGCCCTTGAACTGGATCTGCAAGACAAAAAAAACCTTCACGCGGCCTGATAGACATCTCAGCCCCCCATCGCCCCCACATATCCTCTGCAGGCCCCTCTCCTCCTCAGCTCTTTTATTCAATCTACGCAACTCCTTATCTGTTTCCCTGGTGGGAAGAGATTTATCAGGATGCTGTATCTTTAACCTCTCTATCAGACTCCGATAGAAACAGAATTTCAAAATGCCTGACCAAGCTTGTGCACATTTATTTTTTCCAAACTCCAGCCTCCCCTTCGTGTCATTTGAGGAAAAAGGTTCTTGTAGAAGCACCAAGAGCCTTTATGGACTACACCTGTGAGAAGAGATAGTTGTTCCCTCAGAGGTGATGTTTATGAGTGAGGAAATACCAGACTGTTTTCCTCCCTGCTCTGCCCCGAGCCACTGGCACACACTGACCTGTAGCTTCAAAACAAACACTAACAGGCCTCTTTCCAAGGATGAACGCAGGCGCAGCGGCCAATCAGGGCTCTGTGAGCGGTGTGGGCGGTGCTTTGAGGAGAGGTGTTTTGACAGGCTGATGCTGACCTGCTCTGGCCCGATGAAGCCCACTGTTTCTACACTGTAAACACTAGAGTCCACAGTCCAAAGTCTTGCCGGCCACTGTCCATGTGTGTTAGTGCAGAGAAGAGCACAGTAACAGTAAGAGCACAGTGAGGAGTTTATCAGAATGCAAATATTTTGCAGCACCCTCCCTTCTGCTGAATCAGGCCACTGAGGTTCAAGTGATACAGTCAACATGTGCATCACCCTCTTAAAAGGTAGGGAGTTCAATACTTGCTAAAATCCTCCCTTACAGATACAGACAGACAGTCACGTTCAGTCCCAATACAAGTCTTTAAGCCTTAAATAAAACTAAACAGAAAAGGCTTGACTATCAAACTGTAATCAATTAAAGAATTAGTAACTTCATCATACTATAACGGGTTCTAAATACTTCACAGTTCCCCAACCAGGGTTTTGACCAGGATGTCAAACAATAAAATGTCACAAAGGTAAAGAAGAATGACAATAGAATTAGGGCTGTACCATATGAAAACATGCAATATTTGATAATTATATTGCGATATCGATATTTTATACAATACTTTGATGAAAATTCTATTCTGCAGAAAGAGTTCCTGTATTAAAGCTACTATAGACTAAATGACGAAACAAAGCCAAATATAAAGACATCTATTATAGTCGACGTTCAACACATTTTTTATGCCCAGCTCCAATGGAAATATGCTTTGTGTCCGATTTAAGACCATGTCATTAATGTGAAATATTGCAGATACTTGTGCTACAGATACTGCTATTGGGAATAACACTCAACACTAACATACAGCTCACAGCTGCTCTATGATATAGTGTCTAAAATGGACCAAACTGACCAGAAAATGTGAAACAACTATAAAAAGGATGGCCTGAGCAACTCTTATGTTACTCTGATGAAGAGATTGTTTTATTTATTCATTTATTTTTCAAATCTATGCTACAAGCTAATTTGTTTGATCAACGATGTGAAAAGGCTTTACAATTACAGTGGAAATATAATTGTGTCAATACCCTGATTCCCTATGGTGCATATATGCAGAGACAAGGACACTGGTCCAATTTGCTGCCCTAGTTGAGCTATAAGTGTATCCTTAAGTGCCCATGGAGGAGCACTGAGCAGGGCAGTGTGTGGACAGTTTGGACAGAGAGCGGCCCAGCCCTCCCACTGCTTCCCTTCATGCCTGACCTTTCAAAACTGTAATGTTATCACATGTCATACGCAGGCCTGCTGGAAACCATCTGCTAAAGGCAGGCTCCCCATCAGGGCAAAAAGAGAAGGGAAAAAGAAAAACACGCTGCTGGCTGGCGTGGCAGAGTTCTGGTTGTGACTGGTTTGTGCCAAGCATGCATCACCTTCACACAAGCAGACAGAAGGCCACATGCCTCTCA